>JBAMYA010045630.1:0-11582 GCA_037176975.1 Arrhamphus sclerolepis | reverse complement strand
ATATACACACAATTTTAACTAAATTAGCTTCAAAGACAAAGTATAGTGGGAAATAACTTTAAAATGTTGCAAATACTACTCATCTGAAGCTTGTTGGTATTCCTATGCCCTATAGTCCAAGAAACCAAGTCATCACTACTATTTAAGCTTCCACAGTATTGCAGTGATTAATATCTTTCACCTGGCAACAAGGTATTTAACCTTTTATGTAGCTTATACCTTAAACAATTATGTCAGAACAGAAGACACACCCTGTGGTTGTGATAAAGATGTTAGTCTGCTTCAGAAGGCTCAAATTCTGGTCTTCATCAAGCAACAGAGCTAAAGAGACTGATGTACCAAATAACACTGGGTTGAAACCTGAAATCTGAACTGGTGCTATCAGTCTCATAAATCCAGACAAATGTTGACCCCGATCTTGCTCCTTTCTTTGTGGGAGGCTTAGTTGATCATGGAATTTTTCAGCTATAGAAATCTGGAAGGATGACTGCTAAATTCTCCAATCTACACAAAAATATATGAGAAATATGGAGACCTAAGAATCTGGGAGGCATCTAAGTCCTGAGAAACAAATCTGGAAGAAAAAATAATTTAAAACAAAGACAGCTCCAAATCTATGGCACACCCAGTTTCTCATACAGCAAAAAAAAACCAACCAAACAAACAAACAAAAAAAGGACAAGAGCTTGAAACCTAAAGCTGTGCATCAGCCAGTTATCAGCTGGAGCCAACAAATCAAATGATCTCAACTAAACGTTACAACAGCGAGCTCCCAGAGTTGTTTCTGCCAGATGATTGGAAGCTGTTTTCATCACATATCAAAGAACAAAACATGTTAACAAACTGATAGTTTCAGATTGATCAAGTGATCAGACTGATCATTGATTTATTCTGCATCAGAGGGTGCTTGAATATTAAGCAAGTACATCTGTCTGTCAGTTAAAACTGAAAGTGGATCTTTGAGCCCCAGAATCACTGTTCAACAAACAGCACAAAGACAGAGATGGTTTTTCTTTTCTTTTCTTTTCTTTTTTGCATCTTGAGTTGGAAATAACTCACAGAAAACTGAGGCTGTAAGTCTGGGTCTGTGTGTCTTGGATATGCTCAGAATAAATTTAATCTGCCCTAACCTATATGAAGTTTGAAATAACTATGGAAATATTTGGATGATTTCATCATCATTTAATAATATCAACTCGTTTCCTGAAATTAAAATATGGTGTGTTCAAGTGTCACAATAATTCAGCTGTAATTGCTGTAACTGTTATGTCTTGTCTTGCGACTGACTATATATATGATTAGATTTTGTATCCTTTTATTCAAAAGTGTTGCGCTTCTGTGAATGTACTTTTTCTGTGTAGCTGCAGCACCCCCAGTAGGCACATGGACTTCAGCATCTCTGTTATGAACATCTCCAGGCAGCACTGCAGTTGAATGAAGAGCCGGCAGATCTCAGGGTGGATCTCTCCGTCCTCTGGTCTGCAGCGGGAACAAGGTGAGAGGCATCACAGACAGAATGAGACTGATCATTTCACTTCACCTGCAGATACTTCAAAAACCCATCACATCCCACCTGATGCAGCCTTTGCCCATCACAAAAATGTGGTTCACACCACCTGTAACATGACATTCTGATAAATTTGGATTTTTTTGATCAATTCACTTGTACTGAAACAGATGCTTAAATTAGTTATAAATGTGTGGCGCAAAAATAAATAAATGTATAAAATAAAATAAAAATAATAATAAAAATGATTAGGTGATTCCTGTCTGACCATCTCTACTTCTTTTACAATTCCCTTTAAAACAAGTAAAAATAAAATCAAAATAAAATAAATATAAAAAAGATTTTCCACCCCATGAAAGTCTCTTTAAAAAAAAGGAAATAAAATAAAAAGAAATAAAGAATATTGACAGTAATACAGGTCCGCGCGGTGAGAGTACAGCTCCAGTTCCCTCCTACCCGGACACAGAGATGACGGCCAGGTCCTGGTGCGCAGCCCGGGCCATGGAGCAGCCTTTGGTGCGCGTTTGGTGCATCTGAGCCCGCAGTGACGGACAGTCTGCGGAGATCTCCCCGACAGAGATGACCTGCTCCCGGTACAGCGCTACGAGGGTGTTGAATTCCTGGACAGTCTTAAGAAAAACGGATGGTTACCATCGACTGTTTGATTCAGAGTGTAATATTATTATTATGTCTGGAAGATGACTGCAACACTGTCGGTCATATCTGGTAAAGACAAGAACCCGTCCTGTTTGCAGCTCAGAGCTCTTCCTAGTCCTAACAGACATTATTGCCAGGCTTTTCCCCTCTACCCACCATCCTGCTGTCGTCCAAGGCCCCCTCCGTGCTCTCCTGGCGCCCCAGCTCCGTCTGCACCCCTTTATTGACCGGGAAAATGCTCCCAGCGGATCGTGGGCGCTTTTTCCGCCCGTACGGTGCAGAACACATGCATGCACACCTGCCACCGGAGCCCACCCAGATGCAGACAGACCCTGCAAGAGACGTCTTTTCTGCTGGCTGCGGTGTCCTCTGTGGGAAAAAGGAAATCGACTCGTTCAGACAAACGATGCTGGTGTCGCTCTGGGTTGGAGCTCAGAGGTCCCACGCGTGAGAGCGCGATTATTCTCCGGAACAGGACCCGTGTGTCGGGCCGAGAAGACCCCCCAGCAGATCCCTCTGCATCCCAGCCGAGAGGAGAGTCACCTTCAGCCTCTCCTGAAGGCCGAGAGGGAGGCTCCTCGTCTTCCGCCTCTTTCTCACGTGTGAGGGAGCCAACAACAAGTCGTCCTCCCACTATTAACCATTTAACAGCGCCACTGGTCCAGAACCGGCCATTTTTTTTTTTACCTCAAACTGGGCTTCCAGCAGTTTTTGCACAAATGTTGTTAAGGCAAGCCAGAGATGCAGGCTTTTGGACCGTTTGCAGACAAGCTGGATAGTTTCTCTGCAGTCTCCATGGTTTCTAAAATGAATTTCAAATTTGGACCTCTGCCCTTCTTTACATCTGAGAGGCACTGCCTCTGAAATGTCCCATTTCATGTCACTGACCTGCCACCAATTAAACTAATTAGCTGTCATTTTTTCCCCCCATTTGCTTTTGATTCGTGCCTTTTACATTTCCAGCCTTTTGTATCTCCCATCCCAACTTTTTTGAGATGTGCTGCCATCAAAGTCAGTGAGTTAATATTTTCTGTGAAATAGGAAAATGTTCAAGTTCTACTCTGAATAAAATTTGGTTTAAGCGATTTGCAAATCATTGCATTCTGTTTCTATTAACGTTTTAGACAGCATTCCAGTGTTTTTGGAAATAGGGTTGTAGACCAGGAATGAACGTGTAAATATTACTTGGGAAGGTTTTTAAGAGGTCAGTAAGATGTGAACAGTTTTGTATTATTTATGTACAGGGGTAAATGCACCATTTATATTGTGTATAAGTTTGTGCTAGATTTTGCATGCCTATCTTATAGCTGATTTGTGTCAGGAGTAAGTATAAACAGACTCTTAGGCTCCGCCCTCTGCACTGATACTGATATGACGTTTGGAAGTCTTTGCAGCAGTCTGAGGAAAAACTGATGAATGCAGATATGGTCAGTTTTTTTTTCTTCAATGGCCAGAAGTTGCAACTACAATAGGAAACACTTGTGTATATTTAACAGTATTTTTTTTGTTGTTGCAGTGTACATAAGGACTTATGCATGAGGACTAACTATTGTAATGACAAAAAAAAAAATCAAAGGCACTATTATGAGAGGACTGTGCTGCAGTTGCTCCTTCAGTTACTGACTTCACATCGATATGTGATTGCAGCTGTTCTCGTAAGATGTTTCTGAGAACTTTGCTCCATCAATAAATCGCATTGTTACAAAAAAAACTTCCAAATTAGTACTTTCCACTTTAACTTTGAAATTTTGGGACCAAACTGACAGTGAAACAATGTGCTTTACACTATTTACACTCCTAAAAATGCTGCTTTTAAATATCTCTACACCTTCAATCATTTTAAGCTGATTACTATCACACAGGTTCTCCCCATTATTGCCAAAACACTCACTTTGTCACCAGAACATTTTTGCACAATTGCAAAAGACCACAGAACAACAACACTAATTTTAGGCAAACTGTTTAAACTGTTTAAAAGGGAGTTCAGGTTTGGTCCCGTAAGCGTGAACGGCGTTCACAGCTAGAGCCTCTCTGCTTAACCAGTAGAAACACATTCAGCTGACGCAACTGAACATTATCAACCGAGCTGAAATCAAAGACCAGTCGCTCTTTAACTTCATTGTGTGGAACTTTTAATAGAAGACAATATGTTTGCAAATGCAAGAGTTTGCTGGTCATTATTGTCAAGACTTAATGGGCTGTATTTAAGTCAAACCTGATCTATTGTCTGATAACAGAGTTTTGAAAACACAATATTCTGTATATGTGAGCATACAGAAAAGAAAGAAGTGACCCAGATGTAAAGCCAAAGCTAAGAATCATTAGCGCCATATTATGCTATTATAATTGCTATTAAAAAGCATCTGTAGAGAAGACAAACATATATGTGGTTTGTTACCCTTCAACCTTTATAATCAGAATGAGATAACCCAATAGACAATATAGTGATCACTTCATCTTATCTTAAAAATGACAACAAACATATTTCCACTCAATGTTTAATTATTTTGAGTATGTAGAAAAATAATCACCTTGTGTAACCTTTAAATAAAAGTTTCACACTCAAAATCATGCTTCTAACAAGGTTATTTTAACTTTGTACATCTGATAAAGTCTTCACAGCAGCTTTGCTCAGTGTGTCAGGGCACCTGCATGTCTGCTATTGCATCTCAAAACAACAAAGCAACACGCTCAAAAAAGAAAAAATAAAAAAATAAAAAGCCCTTTTGTAGTCATTTTGTACGTCTATTCCAAGTGGTTACATCCCGTATGTCCTCAGCACCTCTGTTATCAAAAACAGGAGGCTGAATGGTTGAATCCAGCATGACCCACATTACTTACCTTTTTAAAGAAACATAAACCTGATAATAAACCTGTTAACAAACTCTCAAGCACTCGTCAGGGTCTCAGAAGAAAGTGTATAACAACATGCAGATGAACAGGAAAACCAAGATCCAGTTCATTAAGTGGATGTAGGCGATAGTGTCAAGAAGCCAGTCCCACATGCCGTTAAAGTTCAAAGCTACAAGCGTGAGGCCTCCATGTGCAAAGTGCCGGCGTCTCCCTGGCATCCTTGCATTCCTCAGGTATCCTGAAGTATAACAAACAAAGCAGAACCTGTATTCAGTGATAAAACCTCCAAATCCATACAATGGTTACAAATAACTGACATTTAGAAATGAATGTGAAATATTCATAATTCCAATCAACCTTAATAATTCCAAGAAGGACAATACATAATTAATTTAGTTTCAGTACTCAGGGAAAGCTGCCCACAATGTTTGCAGAAAACACCTGCACATGTCTCTCATTAAAATAAGTCAGAATGGGGAGATAGTTTAAGTTCACCGGTCAAGGTAACCATAGTGAAACATTTATTGCCTTTAATCTTGGATTTTTTTTTTTAAATGATCAAACATTATCTGCATAATCTTCCCCTCACCCAGAGCATATGGAATAAAAAAAAAAAAACAACAGAAAAATGAAGCAGTTATAATGGAGGTGAAGAGAGAAAGGACTGATAAACTGTTTAAAAGTGATTTGATTAAAGCTGTAATTATACGATAAAGAAACATTCTGGTCACTTTCCCTGTCTGACAATCATGAAAGTAACAAAAACATTTCACTGAAAAACCAAACTGATGCAACTTGCAAAAACTGTATTTCATCATCACATTCACCATTCATTTTGCTTTACAGTTTACAACATTCACTGCTTATTTTATGTCATCACAAGATATAATTTTGCTTCTTCTAGCCTGACGTAAAAGAAAGAATAGAGAACCACATCCCTCCGTTTCACAAAGTGCTGACGTGATCACATCAGTGTCAAAGAAAAAAAACATTGCTGTTAAACTGCCACTGTTCCATTCACACAGAGCAAAAAGAGGTGGCTCAGCGCAGCATCAGTGACTGACTACATACATCATGTTGTCGTCCTTGTTGCTAAGAGCAACGATGCCGGCTTGCCTTCACAGAGCTTATCTCTCATGTGTTTTGCTGCTGGTACTACATTTCAAGGAGGAACATCATGAACAGCATGGCGCTCATGTCTATGTCATCTATATCATGTCTCCTTCTTGATATAATAAATGTCAACTCTGCATTGTAAAATCATGATACAAGGCTTCAAATCACTCAAATGACTTATGAAATCATTAAATCACTTGCATGTTTATCACCTTTATGTTGTCCACCAATCTTATGTTACTTCAAGCCCTCAAACATAAATATATCTATAGGAATAAATAGAGTAGTTTCTTACCGCAAAAGTTAGGGAATGTTCTGCAAAAGCTGGGTAAAGGCCATTTTGCGCACGAAGAATTATGAAAGCTCTGCTTCCGGGCAACGTAGAGTTTTGGGAAGAAAGTCTTTGCAGTCTGGTTGAGTTCTGATGAGGAATGAAATAAGAAGAATGAAAACTAAACAGCAAAGCTTTATATTTTAGAGGCTGGAACAAGCAAATGTTTGGCTTTTTGCTAATGATCTTAGGCCAGTCTTCAAACAATATTAAATTGCATATTATTTTACGATAATGAGTGAGTGAGAGTCCTGTTGAAAGCTCACCTTTGTGGAAGCTGGTGTGTGAGATGACAGTGCGGCACATAGGACAGGGTGTTTTTGTCGGATGGTTCTTGGTGAGTGTGCGGAGGCACGGCTCGCAGAAGATGTGTCCACAGGGCTGACAGCTGTATGGACTGAAGTAGATGTCGAGACACACGGCACAGGTCAGGCCTTCTCCATCGCCCTCCTCCTCCTCACTTTCCAAAGGTGAACCAGTCACACTCCCATCCTAGACACACACATACGTGAAGATGCAACATTTCATTTCTCATCAGTGGAGTAAAATACATATCTATTTTTCTAGTTCAGGTTCTGGAAATAAGGGGGATAAGGGTGATGACGATGTGCAAGAAAACTCAGATCTGCCATTAAATGTTCAATAGTGTTGGCAAGTTCGGCTCTTTCTACTGACCCGGACCTTTTACTCTCCGACATTAAATTGAACAAATCTTTTTTTGAGTCATTTGGTTCATTTTTACAGCAGGTGGCGCCCTCTTCTGGGCATTGTAAAAAGGCTGTGGTTCTAAACACTTAACACTAAAGGCAACAATTAGTATAATATTGTATATATAAGTATAATACACAAAATGCCACAAGCAATTCGAACCATATAAAAAACTAGGAAGGACGGACGCATAGTTGAGTGAGTCATGAACGAATCATTTCTGTTTCCTGTCCTGCTGACTGAGCTGATGCAGCTGCCTGCCATGTGGCGAGGGAAGGTACTGCAGGAAAATGAACAAGTCACTCACTGAGATGACTCATTACTTCTGAGTGATCTAAAAGATTAGTTGATATTGAACGAATCGTTCATGAACGACACATCACTAATGTTCAAATGGATGTGCAATATCCTGCAATAAGCTGGTCTGCACTGTGTCAAAAACCTGTAAAAAACCTGTATCTCCTGTTTAACGGTTCTGCACTATTTGAAACCTAATTTCCATGAGGGAAATTCCCCAAGATACACAGAAAGAGGACTACAAATTAGTGAATTTTTACCACCCAAAAGGAACACAGTGTAAAAACTGTGTTTGATCAATTTGCTGTGGAATCTGTTAAGGTTAACACAATTTGTTTTAATTATTTGTCATTTATTGTCCTCATTCTAGCAGCTATTATCAGAATTCCTCACTGATTCAGTGAACTAAGAGTGCTGTAACCACAAGGACTTCACAAAGAAAAACATAAAAAGCATTACGCCTTTAATGTCCTGAAATATGCTTCAATTATAACACTTTCTAATAATGTTCAATATCCAGTAACTGCTAAGGAGATTGCACATCATATGGATGGGAACATATGTTTTGTTCAGATATGTGAAATGCCCCTTCATATGACGTCAGTGTAAACAGCTTTCTCACCTGCTCCTTCTCCAGCTGACTGTTCAGCCATCGCTCTCTCCTCCTCTGCTTCCTCCGTTGATTTTTCAGACGATTCTTCTCTCTTTTTTTATGTCTTATTGAGATTGTGGAGCCTTCAGATGCTTGAGGCTGACGGGGGGGACACACAAACACATTACAAATCCTAATAACAGCCAACCTAATGAAGAAGGACTGTAGATTGAAAGAAGGAATACAAACAAATGCCAGCAAAAAGAATTAAGAGATAATAAACAGCAATTTACCACAACTTCCTCTTCCAGGTCAGATGCTCTGTCAGAGGGTGATCTGCTTGCAAGAGACAGGACTAAATCTGCAACCTCTGCAAGGACTGCAGTGGAGTCTACAAAAGACTCGACAACCTCTCGAGATTGCGGCATCTGTTGACGTAGAGGTGAGGGTGTACCTCCAGAAACCGCTGAGCAGCAGGGTAAAATATTAAATGAAGCTTCACCGTCTGTGTCAGACTGACGACCAGCAGGATATGAAAGAGATGACCTGAAGGTCACTGAATCAACAACAGGGATGTCTGCAGGGCCTGCAGAGAAAAAGCGTGATGTAAAGTCTTCATCAGCCTCCAAATTGCCCCTTCTGCAAGAGGTGCAGTTAAGGGGACCGAAAGCAAACAGCTGAGTGTTTTTACTTTCAGTGAGAGGCTCCGAGACCTCAGGAGGGTTCATATAAGACATGGCAGCAGCACAGTTGCGCTGTAAACTTTCCAGTTCAGTTCCAGTAAATTTGGGCCTCTCTTCTTTGCTCTGTGGGCCATCTGTCAGCAGACCAGTCTCTCCCTTCCCAGGTCTTGTTCTCCTTGGCTGGATGACGAGGAAGCTGGGCTTGTAGTCATAATCCATACGGCGTTTACTTAAGTGGACAGTGGCGTCCTGGCCACAAGGACACTCATTGTGACTAATAAAGTTGAAACCTCCCAAACGAGCCCCACAGTTATAGCAGTTAAGTTTTCCTGTGGTCCACTGGGCCTAGACAGCAATCACAAGATCATGCAGTGAGTTTTTGCTTTGTTTTAATGTAAAATCATCCATCTTTTGGAAAGTTATGAAAACATCTTATGTAGAAATTAGATATGAAAACATTTTAAAAGGATAAGGAAAATGTAACTAAAGACAAAAAGTTATTTAAATGAATTTTAAACAAAACCTAATGGAGCACATTTACAATAAACTACAGCTTTTACACATCACTGAAAAAAAGCAAAAATGACAAGTTGTTGTAAAACTGTGTACATTGTTTTGAACTAAAGTATTAAGAATTAAAAACATAACTGTATGAGTATGTAAGTTAGCACGGCAGAAAAAAAGTGTTTTTGTTTCATTTTCTTAACAGCTGAACACTGGTTCTGGTTCTAAGCTAACACACATACCTGATTAACTGAGGTCAGTATCCACTCTGGCAGCTTGTCAACATCCACATGCCAAATACTGCAAATAGCAGCTGAACCTTCATCTGTGCCCTGAAGTCAAAGACACATGATTAGTTCTCACACTGTTCTTTCTGATCACCAGTTACATCAGTTTTTATTATTCAAATGCAAACTGTTGTCTTGAACAGTTTAAATAACACCCTGCTTGAGTAAGTCTTGCCCAAATGCAAGATTTGATTGCGGGTGATAATGGATGTACAGTCTTTTAATTGTTCACAGTTTGTAATATCTGGAACTCCAGTTGTCGTTAGTTATTATCCAAACACTTCACCTTGTCAAAGTTTTAGATGGTAGTCATGGAGACTCCAGTGTGATTAAATACTACAGCTACACTGTCAGTGTTAAAAGTCCAAAAATAAAAAATAATAATTCATATTTGGGCATAATGAGTAATTCTGGACAACAAACAGACCAAGATTTGTTATTTATTTATTACTACTCCAAGGTGGCTTGAGCAAATATTTTGCTTTGTATAACCAGCAATATGAAACACATATTTAACAGATAATGGTAACTTAATGTGCCCGATAAGTAATCTAAACAAAGACTTTACAGCTGAAACAACAACTTTAAAATGTATGAGATGCACATAGTTTTCACCAACCACTGACACGGATGCCAGCTCTATGACACCTTTGCGACACTTCCTGCAGCGGAGCATGGGTCTGTCGTCACACATGTTTAGGGGTGTCTTCAGTTCTTCTGATAATAGTGATGACTGTAGTCAAGACACAAATGACAAAGAGATCTGAAAAAACATCTTTAAAGGCGTTACAACTATTGCCTTACATCAACTAATACCACTTTCTTAATTTTAATAATTTCACAGAAAGCCTAGCCAGTGGAGGAGAAAGACTGACAGAGCTGTTCCCGCCAACATTTTAAAAAGTGGCATCAGATTTAGTTCCAGAAGGAGAATCAGTCAGATCAGTTCAGATCAGTACACAGGCTCTGCCATGTAGGGGATTGTGGGTAAAATGTGCCTAGTGCGCACCAAGCCTGCACTCCAGGGTTACCAGCATTCATTTACCACCATTGTGACTCAGATTAAGAATAGAAACACACAGACACAAAATGAAAATATTAATTTAAACCTCCATGTTATTATTGCTGGTATATTGAAGTAGAGCGTTCATTAAGTACACAAAAAGTTAAGGACGTGTGTTCTAGTAAATATGCACACACAACTACATATGAGAAAACACAAGCTTTCACACTCTTTTGAACTCTCTCTCCTACCTGCTAGTGGGGTAGGTTGTAACAAAGGAGTACCATGTGTTTGACATCAGCTCACCTGGTCTGTGATACTCCTGCAGGTGCTTGAATTGGTTCCATCAGACGTCAACAAATGTGGGTGTTTCGACCTGGGTCAAAGGAGACATGCGGACAACCTATTGGGATTCAGGTCGGGTCTCTGGGCAGGGATGTCCCTCCAAACTGGAAATGCTTCAGTGTGTGATGCCAGAATAAACGTTGCCTCTCAGAACAGAGAGAGGTAAAGTGCTTCTGGCATTGAAATAAGCCACATGACAAATGTATTCCTAGATATCCACGTTGGGAATTCACATGCTAAGTGTTTTATCATCTTGCTCTGAGCTATAAAGAGACAAGACTAATGATTTAGTCTTTCGTCCCGGTTTCTGTTTGTCGGAGTTAAACTGGAATCAGTGAAACCTCATCGCTTTTTACGTCAAATATAAAGCTAGAATAAATCATTTCTACTAATTTAGCTAGTTACAACACGTCTTTCGATCACACTTCCTAAATTATTTCATACAAATACGTCATTTAACATAGTAAGATATAACTTACCTGACAACTTTAACGACGAAGTAAACAAACTGGACTAGTTTTTCTTCTCTTTGTTATTACACGGTAGTTAGCAAGCTGCTTCAAGGTGCACTACCGCCCCCTCCTGGAACCGAGAAGCAATAAAGCCGAGAAGCATGACGCTGTATGGGGTGCCAAATGTAAAAAACGTGAACACATTTTCCAAACTCATATATTTTCCACATTTAGCCATATTTACTCT
>JBAMYA010045629.1:0-11582 GCA_037176975.1 Arrhamphus sclerolepis | reverse complement strand
GTGTGTGACATCAGTGTGAACGTGTGTGTGACATCAGTGTGAACGTGTGTGTGACATCAGTGTGAACATGTGTGTGACATCAGTGTGAACATGTGTGAGACATCAGTGTGAACGTGTGTGAGACATCAGTGTGAACGTGTGTGTGACATCAGTGTGAACGTGTGTGTGACATCAGTGTGAACGTGTGTGTGACATCAGTGTGAACATGTGTGTGAACATGTGTGTGACATCAGTGTGAACGTGTGTGTGAGACATCAGTGTGAACATGTGTGTGACATCAGTGTGAACGTGTGTGTCAGTGTGAACGTGTGTGTAACATCAGTGTGAACATGTGTGTGACATCAGTGTGAACATGTGTGTGAGACATCAGTGTGAACATGTGTGTGACATCAGTGTGAACATGTGTGTGAGACATCAGTGTGAGACATCAGTGTGAACATGTGTGTGAGACATCAGTGTGAACCCGTGTGTGACAGCTGCAGCAGCTGCTGCACCCCACCACCCCACACTGTCTGCTGCAGCGCTCACACCCGACACACACACACACACCGTCCACCCAGACTCCATTCAAAAACCTGCCATTTTCTCCCAGCCTCGTGTCCAAATCCTCCCAGGAACTGAAACGCACCTTAGTTGCTGCGTTCACGTCTGAACTCCTCAGCCACAGCTGAAACACGCTTTATTCTTAAATGTTTCTCATGATCTGGTCAACTTGTGGTTTTCTGCGCACTTTCCACCACTGAGGGCGGGGGCGAGCAGCTCGTACCACTTCTGAGAGGATGCCATCATTCTGTCACAAAAACACGCATGCATGTGAATTATGTGCACGCCGAATTCACTGGAAGACTTCACCCATCCGAAAAACACTTTCCAACCACAGAGAAATGTCAGCCGATCCTAATGAGAAGGTGAAATCTGATAACTGTGTGATACCTGAATGAAGTTTGGTGGAACTCCTCAACACAACAACGTTGTTTTTGGTGCAATCCCGAGACAAGTGAGAGGAGCGACACGCCAGTTACGGCGGAGTTACCCGCATTTATCCGACAGCCTGCACCTGCAGGTGTGTTCCTTACCTGGCTCCGAGTCTAAGGTCTCCGGGAGCGGCCGCTGGTTGCCATCTTAACGCGTTTTTTTTGTTTTTGTTTTTGTTTTGTTTTTTTACTTTCCTCCCAGAAATCCCATCGATGCGCTCATCGATGATTCCCGCTTCACGGGCGGAGTATCTGTGAGGAGACACCGTTTCCAGGCGTCGCCGCGGCCGCTACTCCTCACATTCAGGCGGCCGAACGGACGTTTAGTCGCTGGTTTCTGCGGTAAAATAATGCAGCCAGGCAGGGAGAGGCTCAGTTGGTCCCGCTGGCCGGGGAAGAGCTCCAGCGCTCGACGTCAGCGGCTGCTGGGCAGCTGCAACTCAGTCAAGGCACGCGAACAACACGCGCACAGCTTCCGGCCGACTTTTCAAAATAAAACGATTGGAGGAAAACAAAACAAAAAAAAAAGCAAAGCATAAGCTTTTTATTTCTCCGTGTCTATCAATGAAGTTAATGAAATATATTCAGCTGACTGATGTCATTTTGGACTCCTGAATAAAAAAAAGTAAGAAAATGTTATACAAAACAAATCAACCAACTCTTCTTCATCCTTTGGTACGATCACCAACATCATCAGTCAACTTGTCCTGTGATCTAACAGAGCATAATCATTTACTTTTGTGATTGCTGCCCCTGGAGTCTTCCCATCAGGACGGGTTAATGTGAAGGTGAAGATGGCTCCAGAAAAAAATGACGTGGGGAAAAAAGCACAAAAAAGTAACATACTGGATCTCTGAACTACAACAACCTTATGACAGGATTCAGTGCCCTGACTGAAACAAACATAAAATATTCAAATCTACTCTAAAACAGATAGGCACCCAGTGCAGTGATACTAGAACTGGAGTAATACACTCCCAGTTTCTTGTCCCAGTTAAGAACCTTTAAATTTATGCACCAACTGGAGACGACAAAGAGACAAATGATTTGAACCGCCGTACAAAGAGTTACAATAAACCATTATAATGTGGTTATAAAAGCATGTATGACTGTTTCAGAATCATTACTAGATGATTATGGCTTTACTTTGGCCAACAGTGGTACCTGGAAGAATCTGGTTTAGACAACAGATCTGACTGGATTGTCAAGTTTAAATATGTTGATGAGAAGCCAAATTTTTAACAAACAAACAATTAAACGACCCAGAAGGAACAAGAATGGCAGCACAGACTTCCACCTGATCTGTGTAACCAAAGAAAGTTCAGGTCCAAACAATTCTTCAGTTCTCAAAGTCAACTCATCAAAGGCTGCAGAGAACCAGAACCACTAGATTTATGAGCTAAATATATTGAACGTAATCTGCAAATCAATGAAAGGACAGATTGTGTTTCTTAAATATTTATAGTAAAGGCAGCATGTACGATGAGAACCGAACACGGTTCATCAGCTACAGTTTCGTGGACATAAAATGAAGCTGTATGGAGACCAAAACTCTTTGCACCAGGATGTTAAAATGTTTATTTCTGTTGTAAAGTTGGACAATTTGACATGGAGACCAACAGAGACTGACCCAGGCCCTAGAGGTGATGATAAGCCTTAACCTTCCCTCTTTTAAAAGTGAGGGAGAAATAAGGGGGTGCTTAAGATTGCCCACATTGTGGTTTGTTTTTTTTTTTTTAAATCAATTAATTAATTGTATTCCGGAACCTGGTGAAACAGGGACACCCAGTGGACAAAGATGTGACTGCAGCAGGACGCTCATTGACAACAAAGACAAACTAGTTCCAGACTGGAGTCACTTTAAGTTCCATACCAGGTTCCACTGAGGCAGGGACATCCCAGTTAAAGGTCCAGTCAGATCAGAATCTGGTCAAAGGAGCTTGTGGACTTTGTCAGATTTAATGATGTGTTTGTAACATTATTTCTTTGTAGTATTTGATACACCCAAAAAGAGCATTTCAGTAAATTCAGGTCAAAAGAATGAAGCTTCTTCTACTTCCTGTCACATCAACATCACACACTCCTCAGCTGGGACCCTCGTGCACAGATATGTGCGTGACCTGTCTCCAAAGTGATCAATGGTTGATCAAACCTGCATCAAAGTGATTGTGTTTCTTTGGAAGACTCAACAAAGCCCATCATGGATGTTTGTTGATTTGTTGGGGGTCCAGTTCAAGCTTCTGTGGAGGGCATCATATTTTTAAAAGTTCAAACTCTTTAAGACCTGCGATGCAAAAGTCTGACGGTTTGAAAGAAAACCGGTTCAGTTTGTGAGTCTAAAGTCCAAAAGCTGAGCTCAGTAACAATAATTTTACACAAAATGTTTGACTTGTAAACTTACAAATTTGTCCGAAAATGAAAATAAAAAGTGATATTAACATATTTCTTTTTTCTGAATTTATGAGCTTGCAAAAAAGAAATCACAAACTTGCAACATAGGAGAGAAAAATCAGGAAACCAAGTATAATAATAAAAATAATTTCTGGCTTCACAAACTCGTAGATTTGAAACAAAGTTTTTTTTTTTTAAATCTGAATTTTAAATTTTTGAACATTCAAATTTGAAACTTGCTGGGACACACTAGGATCCAGCAGGAGCAACCAGGATCCAACAAGACCAGCCAAGGCACAACAGGACCAGCCAGGATCCAACAGGACCTGCTTGGACATGACAGGACCAGTTAGGACAACTCAAGACCCAAAAGGACCAGTCAGGACCCATCAAGGCTTGACAGGACTAGTCAGAACCTGGCAAGGTCCATCGGGGCCAAATAAGACCTGCTGAAACACACCAAGACCAGCTTAGACCAGTCAGAACCCAACAGGAACTAGTAAGAGCAGCCAGAATCAGGTGCCTTGGTGGAGCTCTGCTAGTCTTGGTTTCTGATGTTGTTGATGAAGGATTGATGGACAGTTTCATCCAGAGTTAATGTGAGCGTTTACCCACTGATGAAGACAGAGTTGGGCGGAGTCAGTTTCTGGCAGAAAGTCACCACACAGATGTGAAGAAAAGGTCTTCAGATGGATTCTTCAGAACATCAAGACAATGTCAGAGAGGGTTAGTCTCTTCTTTTAGACTCCAGGGGTCTTTTCTGTGGGTCTGGCAGATTAACTCTGTGGTAATATGCTGTCCCCTCTGGCCTGGAGTGTAATTGCATCATATGTGTCTTTAAGTCCTACATGTTCTTATTCAGGTGGTTGTTTTATTTCTCCACAGTTTCTGGATGTTGAGGTTGACCTTGTGGTTTCAGGGACCCTAGTGACTGTGGGTAGGTGTGGGTGGTGGAGAATGGGGTGAGGGTCTATGCGTCCATTAAGTCAAGCTCCAAAAGTGTTTTGAAGTTTGAAACTCAGTCAGGTTTCAGCTCAACTCGTCAGATGTTTACAGGAGCTGCTCAGGTTTGAGGGAGGACATCAGGATGTGGGGTCAGCAGGAAGTAACTGCCTCAGGAAGCAATAAAAACATGTTTCCTGTCTGAGTTCCAGGTCCATGGATCCACGTTTAAGGGTCTGCAGAGGAGGAAACACATCATCATTCACACCCGTCATGTCCGGACCTCCTCCCTCCGATGCTACGGTTACTCATCACAGTTATATCAAAGGGCTACGTCCGGTTTTCAGAGAGGACACCAATTTGGAAGTGCAATTCTTCTGCTGATCACTATACTTGTTATGATGTCAGTTTTACAAACAGACTGCTGTGACCAGGTCTGGGTTGGCCTGAAAAGGTGCAGGGGGGTAAAGGTGGCTCAGCCAGAGCCGGCACTACGCTTCACATTCATTTCCATGCACCGCACAAAAACCGCAAACATCATCATACCACAGAAACCACATTCAGTACTCTGTCTTGTCTTTGTTTGTCCTTTCAGGCTCCATTGTTGGTAAATTTACTCCTTTCCGGCAGAACTGGTTTTCAGAAGTTAAGAAGTTAGATAAGACCGTCAAAGACGGCTTGTGAAGGACACATTCACTCTCTTTCTCTCTCTCTCACACACACACACACACACTCACACAAAAACAGGAAAACTAACTGCTGCAAGATTGAACTGCATATATACAAGAATAGTTAGGTGTGTCCCAAACAAACTGTCAGAGTTTGTTTCTTCCTTCTTCTTCCTTTAAAAGAATCATATTGTAAAAATAAGACTATCTTTCTCATGTAAAAAAAGAGGTTAACTTGATTTTCTTTTACTATTAAGACAAAAAGTAAGTAATATTTCTTGAAACAAGGCTCTTTTTCTTTCTTTTTTTAAACTTTCTTAGAAGTCAGTATTGCTGGAAACCCAGTATACAGTCTATCATATTTGTTGCTGCTTCACCTCCACACTCTTTCAGGTCCAACCCAGAACTAGTAGCAGCAGCTCCTTCATACAGCTACCTGCACAGCAAGACTTTAAAAGAGAAGGTTTGTGCTCTGTTAAACCTTTATTCAAAGCTCAGCAGTAAGCATCAGCTACAGCCAGACATGATTTAAACAACCATGCCCATAATTATGCATAAATTAGTGGATTCATACAATCTAACCTGAGAAGATACATAAAAATTCAACCCATATAGTTGTCATGGATATAAAAATCTAAACACAGAGACCAAAAGTGATTTTTGTTCCAGGCTGTAAGTGTGTTGATTTTTGCTGCAAAGTTTGACCTTTTAATGTGGAGCCTAACCCTGGTGGTCAGTAGAGGAACTACAACTTTCTTCACTTCCTGGATTAAATTAGACTTGCAAGCCGGATGTAGCCCCTCAGTTAACAGACTCCACAGATTGTAGCAGTGTGAAAATCACCACTCTGACAAAAACTCACGGAAGTAGCAGTCGGGGGCAAAAAAAAACAACTTTCACTTTCTACAGCCTAAATCTGAATTAATAATTTTTTTGTCATAAATCAGATTTCAGTGAAAAACTCCACAAGATTCATGGTCTCTGCAACAAATTAATAAAATTTTTAATTTTTTCCATTAGTGGACTATTTCTGTTCACGTTTGAACCTTAGACAAGAAAAGTTAGCAGTCATCTCATGCAGCATACAGCATCTTCCTTCTGATTGGATAATTCCTGAAGTGGTGTGGGTTTGTGAACAGTCCGTCGATTCTATTGGCTATGAAGATTCCACAGAAGTGTCAATCATCCAAATCCATGGAGCCATTCCTGAGATACGTCCTTGTCAAAACACCCACAGCTCAGCAGCTGGTCCACATGGGGGCGCTAGAGCACAGCTGAAGAGGCCAACTGATCCAAATAAACACAAAGCAGGTCTATATGACATGAATTAATACATTTAGTGATATAAAAAATAAAACCAGTTTCTGTAAACTTTGTGTTTACTTTACACACGTTATCAGAGCCGATCAATCACTGATCAGCTCCTAATTGATACTCGATCAAGAGACTACAGTCACTGACAGTTTCATGTCCAACTGCTGAGATAAACTCATGTTGACAGTCCATGACCCCGTCTCCACATCCACCGCCTGTCCTCAAACTGTCCTGCAGACCTGAGGTCCGCCTCCTGCTGGACCTCATCTTCGCTTCATTCTTCCTCCTCCTCTTCCTCCTCCTCCTCCTCGGTGTGTTAGTGGTCTGGAATCTTGTCCAGATGTGGACCATCTGCATCTTTGTCCCCGCTGGATGCTGTCCTCATCTCTACACCTCCATCTCCTCTTTACAGTGAAGCGACGTCCGCCTCAGGTTCTCCTTCACTTTGACAAACTCCGGAGCTTTCAAGTCTTCCTCCTGCTGCTGCTCCTGCTGTCTCTCCAGCTGGTGAGACAGACACACATGTCAAGGAGGAACAATCCGTGTATTATTTCCCAGGTGTGTGCCCTGGTGTGTGTCCAGGTGTGTTACCTCCTCCAGCTTCTTGTGTCTCTTCAGTAGCTCAGCCTCCAGTGGAGAAATCTTCCTACGAGCTTCCTCTTCTTGTTTCCTCTGTCGGATCAGCTGATCTCTTTTCCTGGACTCCAGAACTCTCTGCAGCTCCGGCTTTGCCTCCATGCTGACCCCCCCTCTGCAGAGACACAGGACGTCCACAAGCATCTCACACATGTTCACATTTACGACTACAACACAGATGAACGAGCAGTCAGTCGGTTGTTTCAGAGGTTTAGGCTTTCTGAAGGTGTGCTGTTAGACTTTTCTGTCCAGCAGAGGGCAGCGTCACACAGAAGCAACAAAATCATTCTGGACTCACATGAAACATTTTATTTGGACTGTTTTTAAAAACCCTATGTTTTTTTGTGTGCAGGGGTGCCAGTTATTTATTTCACAAAAAAAAGAAAAGAAAAAAGAATCATGAGTGCAATGCCAACTACCTTCTTTCTGCTTCTGTAGGATTTAGGGGACTAAGTTTTAGCCAGGCGCTGTGAATACTCATCGACTGATAAAATCATCATCAGCTGGTGTGAAGGCTGGTGTGAAGGCCTCTACAGGCATTTTAATGGCTAACTGCATGTGAATTTTGCGAAACGTAGGATGGTCTGGTCGGTACAGCCCTCTTCGCCTCTGATTGGCTAGAAGGGCTCTCCTCTTATTGGTTATTTGATGCATGATAGCTTAGCAGCACTGATGCGAGATGCTAGAAGGCTACTTAGCACTGGTCTGTGAAACGTCTCACATTCAGGCAGGTTGTTGCCAGTGGATGGATGATAGCTGAGCATTTTGCAGTTGTGTGTGAGAGAGAGGCCATTACAGATGGAGATGGTGTTGGTGCAGAGGTGTGTGTGTGTGTGTGTGTGTGTGTGTGTGTGTGTGTGTGTGTGTGTGTGTGTGTGTGTGTGTGTGTGTGTGTGTGAGTGTGTGAGAGAGAGAGAGAGTTTGCCCAGCTGTGTGCAGTTAGACTAAAAGTCAACTTTATCTGTAAAGCACATTTTAAAAAACAACCTCAGTTGACCAAAGCTCTGTAGAGGATAAAACAAATACTATCCCCAAGTCAACAAGAAAAATAAACAAATATAGCTAACAAAACAAAGTACAAAAGTAAAACAGCACTATAATAAAATAGATAAGATACAATAAAATAATATAAATCTATATATAAAAACATAGACACACCAAAAATGGGTGAAAATTGAATAAAGTGTTGTTAACCTCAGGCAAGAACACTTGAAGCATTTTATCTTTTGCTGTGTTCAGCAGCAGAGACAAGGAAGCGTGGGCAAGGAAGCGTGGTGACGGTCTTCTTACAAAAACTGATTTCTAATAATGCTTTTTAAAAACAAAAAAACAAACATAATAATTCCAGCCACTGGCAGATTTTTTTGTTTTTGCATTTTGACTAGATTTAGGAATACTATATATGCTAACATTCCTAAAGAAATAACAGTTGGTCATATTTAAATCATATTTTGGTGACTTTTTCTATAATTAGGTGACTGTGAATTCATTCATTTGTGGTACTAAAATTTAGCATCACACCTTTACTTTGATAACAGTTTGGATATAATAGTTTCATGGGTTAAAGCTGTTAAACAGGCAGGATGCAAGTGAGGACCAGCACATCTCTGACCACCTGAGGGAGCCTGAATGACCTCTGTGTGGACTGTTCAGGTCATTGTGCTGCTGTTCAAAGGTAGCCTGCTGCATATCACTGTGACTGGTTGTTATAGAGCACCATAAGCTAGTAATGCACTTCTAACCTTTAAGAAACTTATTGAACAGTTAAATGCAAGAGAGGTGGTTATTTTTGGAGATTTGAACTGGAACTGGCTCCAACCAGTTTTAGGCGAATTCAAAGCTTGTGTCACAGTATAAATATTTAGGATTTTTAATTGATGACTTTGATTTTTACTTCCCACATTCAACAACTGGTGAAGAAGCTGAGATTAAAATTGAGATTTTGTTTCAGGGTTAGCTCCTGTCTTTTGAGGCTAGAAAGCGACTGGTTGATGTTACGTTTATGTCTGTACAGGACTATGGAGACATTTTATACATGCATGCTTCTCTTAAATGCCTTTATTCGCTGGATACTGTTTATCATGGTGCTTTAAGATTTATAACAGGTTGAAAGGGTTTTACACATCATTGCACATAATATAACTGGGTTGGATGGATGGCCTTGGCTACTCGTGGACTCTGTCATTGGCATATTTTTATTTAAAAGGTCATACTAGGACTTCTTCCTTTGTATTTGTTGGCCTATATAAATAGAAAGCCAACCGGAGGATATTCTCTTCGTTGTGAGAACTTATTTTTACTTTCGGTGCCTAAAGTCCGAACTGAACTTGGAAAGAAATTGTTTTTCTGCTCCATCTTCTTGAAACCAGTTGCAGCAATACATTTATCTAAAGGTGCTGTTGCCACTAAATGTTTTTAAGGCTGTTCTTACTGATTTTGAGAAGGAATTATCTGTCTGCAAATGTTTTAATTGAGGAATCTTTTAATTAGATTATTTATGATAGTGTTAACTTACATTTCACAAATTCACTTACTGCATGATGACATCACGATGCTAGCTAGTAGCTAAACAACAGAAAGATGGATGGAAACATGGTAGACAGTAGGTTAAATTTAAGTCTTATAAGGAGCTCCTGTGGTGTTGTTGGGGCCACAATAGAAATTAAGATGGCTTTAAACTAGAATTTTCTGGCTGACTGTTTCTTGTCGTCAACAAAAATGGCTAGGCTAGAACAGCGCACAATTTAATGTCAGGTATTATCGTCTGAAATGTTGTTGTGATAAGAGTTAGGATGATGCGGATGATAAACCACAACATAAAACAACTGGTTCCAGCATTAATCTTGAAGGGATAATGTGATGAGTAGTGTTGGTTATCATGAACAATAATTAAAAACTGGTGAGTTATTGACATTAATGTAGGATTTCTACGTAAAGCTAGCTTTCATTAGCATATTAGCTTTGTTATCAAAACAAAATCGAGAAACTGTTGATGCCTCAGGTTACTTTGTACAACTGCCAAAGAAACTAACCACAAAGACTGTCAACTGACTGGATCAGCTGGATCTAGAAGCTGTTGTTCTTGAGATTGCAAGTGATGATTTCTGTCAAATTAAAAACAGCCCAGTTAAAGAAGTTGTATGTTGTTGTTCATCTCAGGTCATATTTGTCATCCGTCCACTCACAGATCAGGTTCGGTCTCTGGGGATTATTTACAGAAGTGTTTTCTGGTTTATCTCCATGTTTGTTCTGCAGCTGCTGCATGCTCTGAGTCAAGTTTTGGAGGTTGTTGTTGCCTCGGTGATGGTTCAGAGCTCTTCACGCCTCCGTCCACTCCTGAATGAAACTGAGTGGACTCTGCTTTGTATGTCTGCGTGAATGGGCGGCTATGAGGAGGTGAAAACTTTCCCAGCCTCCTCAAGGTGGGAGGCTGTTGCCTAGCAACGCCTGGCCACCTCACAAACAGCCGGAACCCAATGGTGAGATACTGACTCACTTCATGCTGTCAGTGTTTCATTTGATTGGTCAGCTGGGGCCTGTATCACAAAGCAGGATTAAGTTTTCCTGGGTTATTCAGACCTATCCAGTTCAACTTACCCTGACAAACCCAGTCAGGATAATCGGCATCACGATCAGTTTTGAAGTAGCGGATCAGTCACGATCATGACGGACATAACAGATAACGTAAGTCCGTAAGTTACACATACATCTGATACTGATCACAGCCGTGAAACCCATGAAATCAATGTGTTGTGCTACTGAATAGAATGTATGACAATTTGTCATTAAGTCATCTTCCCCAGATGTAATCCCTCGGGGATGTCAAGGATTTGGGAGCAGGTTGAAAATAAACATAAAAAACATCATTGCGTCCAGTAAGTTGGTCCTTCGAATATAACGTCAGACTGGAATAAAGCTTGAAGCCTTGGCCACTATTAAATCATATCTATATTCCAAGTTAGTGGTCTGAAGACGGATAGATACTTTATTCATCACAACGGGAAGTTCACAATGAATAAAATGAAATGAATAAAATCCATCCAGATGTGGTAGAAAGTAGTGGGCCGATGCTTGTAAACTTAAAGTATAACATTTTACAAAGCCAAGATGTAACTGCAGGGCCTGGACTCAACCCTGCTATGTTCTGTTTGGTAAACTGTTTCCCAGCTTTTGAAGCTACAGACTCCTGCTATTGACATGCTATTGAAATGTCAACTGATGGTATTCTTCCATTATGGGCCGACATCTGGGTTTCTATCTTCCCAATGACCAAATGCTCTCCATGCAACGTCTTACGGTAAAATTTTTTACATCTTGCCGACGTCAGCAAGATGTATGTGTGCATATAATAATATAATGCTGTCTGGAGAGCAGTCATTTTCTCTAAAAAGCTGATTGGCCTGTGGGTGGGGCTTTATATAGGATTGGATTCAACATGAGTTACCCTGCTACAGAGCAGGTTAGCCGTTCAGCATATGTTACCGCGGTGATGTACCCCGATAAGCAATTACCCAGTTTAGTGATACAGAAAACCCAGGATTAACCCTGAAGTTGCCTCGCTAAAGCAAAATCTAGCTTCATGATACAGGCCCCTGGTGGACAAGTTAAGACATGTTGTCACCAACCCTGAACCCAGAACTCTATCTGGAACAAAGCA
>JBAMYA010045628.1:0-11583 GCA_037176975.1 Arrhamphus sclerolepis | reverse complement strand
GGTTTCTAAAGCGCCTAGAGATGACTTGTTGTAAATAGGCGCTATATAAATAAATTGAATTGAATTGAATTGAATTGCTTTTATCGTGAAGCAACTTCCTGAGCAACTGTGGCATGGACACATTATATTATGATTTTTACATGAACCTTCTAGGTATAAAAAAAGGGTGAATACTCAGTGACATGTACCATGGCAACTGATGTTTCCAGCGCTGCGAGAAAGCAATAAATGATGCTTTGCTAGTGAAAGCTGTGTGATCTTTCCTCAGTATGAACAATGAAACTGAAAGTGCAACAGATTCTGTGGTTTAGATGTTTGTAGTGTCACATTATTTTTTCGATACTACAGCAGGCATTGGTTCATAAATGCCGCTTGCAAGCTATTTGCCGTAAAAGTCGGTTTGAACAATGACCTTGATTCTGTAAGATGTGGCAAGCATTTTCAGTCACCGGTGCAGTTTTAACTGCAGCCTCTGAGGTTTGGAGTGTTTGACCCAGAAAGCACACGTGCTCCTGAACCTTAAACTGCAGCTTCGCAACAGCCCCCAAATGATTTCCTTCCTGCTCATGGTTTTATTTGACTTATCAGGAAAGAAGAGGGTGCATGCCCGGTCTTTAAGAATAACTACTTCATGTGCAGAGACTTGAGTCATGCAGCCAAGTATCTATTTTATTTGTTGCTGCTGGAGATGAATGTACAAGATACTGAATGGGTACTCAGGATTGCCCGCATTTTCCCAGACAAGGTCAGAGATCTTACACATTGTCATTTAGCTTCTCCTGCTTCACTTCAGGGTGTAAGGATGGTTATTAAATTAACACAGGCTGCAGAAGATGTGCACATTTTTAATCGACAAGACAGGACAATTAGTATTATATTTTAAATGAACTAGTCCTCATGCTGTAGAGCATTGCAATTATTTGACCTGAGATTATTTGCAAGCTGTCTCTTGGAACAGCTTGTTAGCTGTCGCACCATGAGGACAATTCTAATGATTAATAATTGATAATAATCTAAGGCCCTTTTAAAGCCCTGTGAATGAACATCATGCTACATATTGAAGCTTCAGTGTGTCCAGTGAGGTTGAAAAGTGCTACTGTCAGTCTGAGGCAAAGCAGAGGCAGAGAAAGTCATGTCTCCTATCTCCTCGGACATACGTACATATTTCACATTGATGAGATTTAGAGGTGTTTAAATGTAGATACTTGGTAAACGCTGTATGTTTGTGTCTGCCCTGAATTGCATTATGTGTTGTACCTGCTCTAGGCTCCAGCCCTGAAGTGGGGAGTGTCCATTGTGAAAGATTTCCCACAAAGTGGCACCAAAGCTCCACTTATCACACTCAAGGACCAGGTTGTCTGGCGCTTTAAGTACCTCAGGGGCCACCCAGGGGATCCTGTCCAGGATAACTAAAGAAATGGGATTTATTACTTCATCTGTTCACTTGTTGTACTGTACAAGTCATGATTACATTACAGGAAGGCATCTCCAGGAAGAATCATATCTTTACCATCTTTGCCCAGCATGGCCACGCTGATGCCCGGGTCACTGAGCTTGATAAATGGAGAGCTGTTCTGGGAGTGGTCACCCTCTCTTGCCAGCAGCAGATTTTTGGCACAAATATTTCCATGTACAATGTTTTGCTCCTCCTGCAAGATAGTTACACGGAAACTGTTTTTACAATCTATTTTATTTTGGCAGTACTGATGAAATTACAGGATGGAAATATTTTTGTGCTACTGGCACATGGATTTTCTCGCGACTTTACAAAAGAAAATGAGTAAAATGAGTAGTTCAGTCACTCACTGCTGCAGTTCTGTTCTCCTCTTTTATGGAAATGACAGTCTTTCTTACCAGAAAAGTGAGGGCACATGCAAGCTGTTTGACGACATTGAGTTTCCAGCTCACTGACACAGACTTCCCCCGTTTCAAGTAAAGGTCGAGAGCCCCGTACTTGACAAATTCCTGCACCATGATGTCTGTAAGGCACAGCATGACTTGTTTTTACAGCTGTACTTCAAGTCGAGTCTCAAATCCTCACCAGCATAAACAGGGACTGAGCTGGATCACATGAGGATTTTATTCACTGTGTATGAACTAAAGACCATTTCTATTAGTGACTTTATTGACTTAATATACCCATGCTCAACAGGTGCAGCTTCTTTTAATTTATACATATTCTACATGTCAGGAGGCAAAAAAAAAAAAAAGAAGTCATCAACATCAATAGCATATGATATATTAGTGCAGCCTCAGACTTGTGCACTTTGCAGTCATTGATTCAAGTACATGCTCTTCTGTAAGTTTTCTAGAATCAAATGTGAGGTCATCTGCCTGACAGCTAACGTTTGGGTCATGCATCTAGACAATGACCCCATGGACACCTCCAAATCTACAAGACTGCTGTGGTGAGACCTTCAGAGAGCTGTGCATAATGAAATATCTGCAGACATCAATGAGCTGAGCAAACTCTGAATGAACAGTAAGAGAGACTGACACCCCTCCCACCATGGTACTCAAATGACAAAGGAAACTACATGAAAAACAGATGATGAACTTTCTTTTTCCACCTCATGCAATCATTGCCATCAGTGTTTTGTGTGTGAACTTGTTTATCTCAAATATCATTGAAACTGCATCTCACTTGCAAATGTCAATTCAAATTTTACATTTACAAAACGCATAAATTTATCTTGGAAACAAACATGACATTGGCAGGTTAAGCTTATTCACAAATAGGGTAATGGTAGTTAAAAATAAATAAAATAAAATAAAAAAATCAAGTTACTTTGCTTAAACTTACTCTTCACTCCATGAACACAAACGCCGTAAACGTGAAGAAGATGCTTGTGTGAAATCTGGCTCATCAAACTGGCAGCTTCAAAAAATGACTAGGAGAGAAGAAAGGTGCAGAAAAAAAATACACACTTTTGGCGACAGCATGTACTCGCTTGAAGCTATAAAGTATTAACAAAAAGAAAACAAGGCAAGACTAGAAGAGAGAGAAAGTCTTGTGCTTCGTTAAAACACACCTCCCAGCAGTTCCTGTGAGCAGCATCAAGCTCCTTCAGAAGAACTTCCGTCATGTGTTTCTCCCCATCACGAATGTCGGTTTTGTAGCCTTTGAAAATTTGAGTGAAGGAGCCTTGTCCGAGACTTTCATCCTTCAAAAGGAAAATGTATCAAGAAAGTGCAACGTTATTCCCTCCATCAGCTTCCTACTTCAATAAAAGCATCCAGTAACTGTGACATCATGACTCGACTTCAGTTTTAAAGTTCCTTTCCGATTAGTGTTGGATGCACAAGTTCTGGTAACCATCATAAAAGTAGCTGAAATAAAGGATGGGCTGGTAGTGTTGGTCATTTGAACAAGAGCCCAAAAAGAAAAAAGAAAAACAGCTGTGCTATTATGTCAAACACACTTACCCACTTCAGGTCTTCATGTTTGATCATGTGGAACTGGATGTGACTGAATCTGTTCCTTTCAGGTGTTGGGGACCCCTGAGGTTCAACCAAGCTGCTGTTGCGTATGATTATCAGATTTGTGAGTTCTTTGGAAAGAGCAGAAAACATGTTAACTCATATAGAATCCACACAGATTGCAAATAATAGGCCAGCGCCCTACAAAACCCCACATTACCCCTGATATGCTCATCAATGTGCGACTGAAAGAAGAGATGTGTGTGTGAATAATATGTATTTGTGATAGATGAGGTCAAAAGGTTTTAAACTTTAGAGCTCACTGAAAATATGCATCATCTTTGATTTCGGTGCTTTCGGTCAGGGGAAACAAACCTTTGGGTCTGGGTGGACAGCAGCGTGCTAACTCGACAGGTATTTCAGCCAGCAGCAGCTTGCTGTGTTGGTAGTAGAGGGTGAGCTCTCTCAAGCTGGAAAAGGATTTCTGGACCCCAGGGAGATTGTACTGCTCATTTTTAATAATGAGACAGTCCTTGTAATCAAGTCCAAGTTGGGTCTGCAGAGACAGAATCAGTAAGCGGCCTCAAATTCATACACATCTCTACAGGCTTTTAACCACAAACTCTTCAGCTGTATAAGAAAGTGACTCCTGCTGTACTATATATGCATATTAAACAACAGAATTATTTTAAATTACGATAACATTGAATCTTATATTAGTCTAATTCTGTTTTTGTCTCTACCTGAACGCAAACAGTGAGGAAGAAGTTCTCGTAGTTCTTGGGACTCTGCCGGAGGAGAAAGGTGCCGCCTTTGCATCCCGACTTTTTCAGTTTGTTGACTGCAAACTCTGATCTGATCAAAGAACAAACAGCAGAAGTTTCATAAACGTGTCCATGTTTGTTTCAGTCGGATTCAGCATGTGTGAAAGGACTCACGTTATTGGACCGTGACAGTGGTTTTTCATTCCCTCCAGAATACTTGGGGGTGCAATGTCTTGGCAAAAAAAGTGGCTGGAGTCCGTGGTCAGTCTGAAGTAACCATCAACAAGAGACACAAAGGAAATGGCCTCTTTAAGACTCTGGAAATTGGCTTCCTGTTGCGAGCACAGTAAAAGTAAAAACAAAGGTTTAATTTTTTAGGAAAAAAGAAAACAAATGGCAATGCTTTTGCTGTAAAATATGTTCTTTACCAAACATCTATCGTCCTTGCGAGTGATGGTGACCATCCTACTGTCTTGTGGCACCTGCTCATGGCACACCCTCTTTATACTGATGTCCAGGATTTCTTGGAAATCACAGTATGTATGCCACACCTAAAAAACAGAAAAATACAAGATTTTCAGCCACTAGTCTGATGACTATATAATCCTTAAACAAATCAAATGAATCTTGTGACAAACAGTTGTCAAAGCAACTGATCCCTCCACTTTGGTTTCTGGTTGCTGTTACTGTTATCACCATAGACCAGATGCATTGATGCACCTGGGCAGATCCAAAAGAAATGCAGCCAATGAGGAAGTGCTTCAAATCTTATTTTTATTCATTTATTTATTTTTAATGGTCAGCAGGAGAAGCTTGTGTGATTTCAAAAAAGGAATATGAATGCACTGAAGACATTTTCTTATGGCCTCATGATCTAGTTTCAAAAGTGCAAGTGCAAGTAATTTTATATATATATCTATCGTGGCCCCAACAAGAGGAAAAACATAATTAAAGGCTAAGTAAGTGATTCATGGGTGACATCTGTTGACATCACTGGTAACCGGGATCAAAATTAGTCCACTTTTCTTATGGTGTGTGGCTGACTTAAACATAACATCTGATATAAAGAGTAGCAGTGGAGACAGCAGCAGACCATAATCACTAACTTCTAACTGCACAAACTGAAACTAAGATGATCTTACCAGGGTACCATCGGCGTGACAGCTTCCACTTGTTTGAATTCCTGTCTCTCCAGTGACCCTCACATGTGAGAAAGTGGCAGCCAAATAGGAGGACGACTGATTCACGTGGTAGGTCTCACTTCCCAAAGAAGGCACAATGCCAGCAAGTTCTATCAGATATTTGACTTTCAAGCTGCACTCATCCACTGAACAGCTGCCAAGTTTCTTCAAGAAATGCTTGAGGGTGTTTCGGATTCGGTAGCGGTCCAGCCGGTTTCGCTTCTGGATGTCATGGCGATGAGACTTGGGAAGGCAAGACTTGTAGCTGAAGAAGAACATGTGATGTTAATATTGCAAAGCACAACGAAGTGTAGGATTCAGAAAAGCCCTTCTATTAAATATTGGTCGAGGATATTCTACCAGTTCAGGGTTAAAATAGTTTTGATTTTTTTTTTAACAGTTTTTATTTCCACTTTGTTTCTCAGTTTGATTATTTCACTTTATCTTTAGTGATGTTATTTGCACCTTTTTTTATATCCTATTCTATAATTTTACTACAGCGTGTATATATTTATTGTTCTGTTTTATATATACCTGTTTTTTTGTTTGTTTGTTTTTAATGTTTTCATCATTCTTTCATGAGCATCTGCTGAACGTCCCAGATTTCCCCAATAAAGGGGATTATTCTATTCTATTCTATTCTATTCTATTCTATTCTATTCTATTCTATTCTATTCTATTTGAGCTAGTGACAAAAAACAAAAATTGAGGATGGAAGAATGTTACCCAGAAATCCTTTATTCTTTACTTCAAGTAATTAGAAATATGTAGTGCCAAAGGTCAAATGACACTGGTACCCAGAATGCAGTGCAGAAACAGATGTCATCAAACTTAAAAAAAACAAAAACAAAGAAACAAAAGCAAGGATGTTTCTATTTAATTTTTAAGACAACAGTCTTTGCTTGAAGAGGCAGCGTGTTTAAGGTCCAATCTTAACAAATAACTAAAGTCAAAATGAAATAATAAGAGATGAGGGGAGGTCAAAGTGAGTCTCAGACCAAAAACTGAAATATTGTAATTAAAGCACACGTCAGAGTACATTCGTAAATGTATGTGTACTTATAACAGGCAAAATGGGAAACTCTTCTAACAGTAAATACCTGACGGTCTTGCAGAGGTCTCTTACGCTCTCGTGGCGCTCTTTAGCCATTCTCCACAAGTCCAGCACAGCGAGACCCAGGCATTCCTCTTGGGCGCTCAGCGGTGGAGCCACTCCTGCTTTACTGTCAATAAAGTCACTTCGTACCTACACAAAAAAATATATTCTTTAACGCCTTCTTTAACATGTGGATAGTTCATGCACTCGCTTTTGACCATAAGCTGTGTAATAACCACTGTAACAGTGTATGTTTTTTCCATGCGTAGAGAATTCAAGTCACTGCTCAGACATACACGTCTGTGTTGATTCAAAAAAATAAAAAACCCAGAAGAATTTAAACATGTGAACTGAATTTGTGTTTCAATAATCCTTCAGAAGACTGGCATTGTCAAAAACTTAGAAAAAACTACAACTGAGACAGTTGATTGACCTCCCCCTCCTGCACGGTAATTATTTTTTACCTGATTCAGGATGTTGAACATAAAATATTGAATTGCAAATATGTTGATCCCTGTAAATGTGAATGAAACTGACCATTTTGCCCTTTACCTGAGCAAAAAGATAATCTATGACGTTGTAGTCAAGCACTGGGCTGATTCTGTCTCTTGTTAGAGAGTAGCGGTATGTTGTTTTTGATCCTTGGCCAAACCAGTTTCCAAAGAAAAACCTGCAGACAACAAAGAAATCCATTATTCCTGCAGCAACTCTGACTTCCTTAATAACATCATTTTTTTGTTTATGCATTGTTCATTGTAGATACATCGTCAAGCTTTAAAAAAAAGTAAGACAACACCTTAAAATGTCTGCATAGCAGGAAATGTGGCTCCAAAGTCTATATTTATCACTCATCAAAGGTGCTTCATTTGCAGCCTTGCCATGTAATGTCGTACTCATGCACATCCAAACATCCTTGGGTTTTTGAAAGCTGAGCTGACAACAGGCTTGGCGGCCTGTCTCGTTTATGGAAGCATGAGAAGACATCAGCATTTGTTGCGTTTATGTTTTTATTTTCTCTGCATGGCAGCTTTTCAACTTTTACTTGTGTTTGCTGCATCAAACTGGAGTCCAAATTGCCAACTTTGAGCTAGCTCTGTGTGAGAGTGAATGTGTCCTCCACCTCTTTGACCATCTGATGTACCACATTTTATTTTATTAGACTATAATCACCGACAGAGAATCACAGAACAAGAGACGGGACAACGACACAAGACACAAGGGTGTGTTGTGGTGATGCATCATGACGCATGTGCGTTGGTGCTTGTAAATGAACGTGTGGCGTGTTATTTGTCCATGCAGTCTTTCTCAGAGGAATCAGTCTCTTAACATCTAAACTTATTATTTTATTATTAACTTTGATTTAAGCAAAAAGGGGGAGAGAAAAAAAACTTTTCAAGACTGCCCTGGCCAAGACAGGCTGCTGCTAAGAGCAGCTTAAAAGAGATGCATGTGTTAAAACTTCCTTTTTTGTGCTCTGGGCGTTAGTATTTAAATAGTTGCTTTAAAAAAGCAGTTACAAGCAGCTATAACAAGGAAGATAATCCCTCCATTTTCCTACCTTCTAGTGTACTTGCAGTGAAGTTAATTACTCTTACCTGACTCTGAAGTGAACTTCTAAGTTTTCATCTGAGTCAAACATGTGTGATGGAGGATACCAAAATGAGAGATCAGCAGATGCCAAACCGAAAAGACTGAGGTAAACTGGGAAGATTCCTGGGGGGAGAGAGAGAATAATGTATCATAAAAGCATTTATAAGCTCAGTGATTTGAATCTCTAATGCAAACTCTATTTTTTTGTCAGGAGCTTACCACACTTCTCCCCTGCTCTGATACAGACGTTTTCAGCAGATATCGGCCCAGATGAAAAGTGCATTGTTGTTTCAGCCTTTGTGCCAGGAAAGAAATAAAGGTGCACTTGTAAAGTGGGGACTACACTTGAGCTGGACTTCTGGCTACCCCCCCGGTCTCTGACCACCAAAGGGGTCGACTCCTCCTCTCTGTGATCCATGGTCGTCTCTGAGAATAAAATCAACTGTTACATTAGCATATAGAAAATGTCACAATACCTTTTTTTTATTTTAGAAATACAGGAACTGAATTTCAGTCTAACATTCTAACAAGGAGGTGTAATATTTATTTCACGTGTAGTTTATGAGTTTTTCCTCTCTCTTTGAGGGTTGTAGCCTACAGTACATGTAGTTGAGACCAGAAGTTAATACACTGTATTAAAAGAGACAACCTTTTTTCATCTCACTGCCTGACATAAAAGAAGACAAAATTTTACCCGTTTTACGTCAGTTAGGACTACAAAAGAATATCTTTATTTGCTAAATTCCAGAATAATAAGAGAATTTTTTAATGACTTTCTTCAAATTCAATAGATCACATACATTTCCTTATTGGGTTTAAACTCTATGACTTGGGTCAAATTTTTTGGTTTTCCTCCCTCTAGAAGCTTCTCACAATAGTTTGCTGTAATTTTGGTCCAGTCCTCCTGACAGAACTGGTGGAGATCAGGGCTTTGTGATAGCCACTCCAAAACATTGACTTTGTGACTAATTTGGCGGTATGTTTAAGGCCACTGGTCCATTTTGAAGACCTCGTGGCATCTTCACAATCAGCAGAGAAGATGAAAATGGAAAGTCATGGGACTTCAGCTTCTCTACATTAGTCTGGCTGTTACATTTTTTAACCGTTTACCTGACAAGCCTTTACAACTCAACCACAAAATAGCTACAAAGTAACATTGTAGTCTCATTTCACTCCTTTATATTAGCAAACCCTCCGATGGCTTCTGTTCACCCAAAAAGAGAAGGAGACATTAATCAGAGGCACAAGTATGTGTTGCAAGCACGTTCTCTCATCCATAGGCCCAGGACAAGTAATGATTTGGATGTTGCCATGGTGACTCATCCTTAGGAGCAGCATTGGTTAACTTGATCAACTATAAACCCAATGTTCATGGTGCAGACAAACTACATGAACGGTTTTTGTTATCTGTCCTGAATACGACCTGAACATTACCTGAATTCCCCTGAACTTTATTGAACGTAATCATCAACATGATTGTTGATTATGCTTGAAAATGCAAAATATAGACTCGTGGGATTTCCCACACTATCACATGAAATGTCTTGCCATGCCCTGCTGCCACTGAGTCAGGAACTCGCATGTAAAATCAAGCAAAATACAGAAGACTTTTTAATCAAATATAACATTGGTCCACGTTTCCACACTTGACATTAAATGTTAATCAAATATTTCAATTTACAGTGATTATATCTTGTTGTGTTCACATGAAAAACGATCATCAAAGAAAGTTATCTTTTCATATGACATGTAAAAACTGTTTTTATACTTACAGTTCATGTGTCTTAAAAGTAAGTTCCATGTAATATCAGAGGGACTTTCTGATCTATTACATATACATTTTGGTGATTAAAGATATCTCTTTTTTTCTCCTTTTTTCTAATTTGTTCCGGTACCTACACTCGTGTTCGTGTGTCTATTTTGACAGGAAGCTTCACCATAACTTCCTGATCTTTAACGTCAGCAGTTTCATGCCACTTCTTTTTTTTTTTTTCATACCATTGACAGACACAAAACATTAAGAGTCTATTAGTTATGTTGTTTATATCACAATTTAAAAGCTATTTGTTTTCCTGTTAATTAAATGAACAACTTAACAGCTATACTTAAGTCCAGAATGAAACTGTTTGAATGATTTTTCCTTCAGAACTTCAAGCAAGAAGAGCTTTGCAGAGTTATCAATAATAATATCAATACTTTAGTACTTTCAGTTCTCCAGAATAATATTTTCTGGCCATTTTTCAGACTGAGATATATAAGCTGAATGCCAGTCTTGTTCCTCATAGAACGAGAACAACTTTAAAGAGACACATTGTCATGAGCTTGATGCAAGAATTCAAACCAACAGACATCAGTACGACTGTTCTGGGCATTTATTGATCAGTGAATGGTTTATGGATTTCACTAAACAGCAACATTTGCTGCTCAGTGAGAGCAGATGTTCATGAGAGGAATCAACTGATCTGATGTTACAGGAAAAGAAAGCCAGCTGACGACTATGTTTTTCTGTTTTTGTTTTTTTTTCTTTTCAGGGGTGCAGCTTCCTGTTTTAGATTTAACCAGAACCATCTCCTCTGAACTACAAACATTAAATGTGTCTGATGTATTTCTTTTGTGATTCACAGCTTTATCCTCCCAGTGTTTTGCTTTTGCATTTGTTTGCCAATCATTATAGATTGAATTTATAACTGAAAGGCTTCATATCAGCATGTCAGACTTCTGCGGTTTAAAGCTGCATGCAACTTTTGTCAGCTCCTCCTCCCACTAATGGCAGATACAGTCAGTGCATTTTTACAGCTTCTCAGACTGCAGTGTGGGAAACTGGGGCCTGGAATAAAAGCTAAGCTAAATAGCACCCTTGAAGGACGACAAAAAGCTGCTGTAGTACGTGAGCATTGATGATGCACCAACAAAAACCTTTGGGTTGCTGTTACAGTCATGCTTTGTGTTTTCTGAAGTTGGATTGTGTAAAGTACCGATGAGTAGATAGGATCTTACTGGCAGAAGTATGCAGTCATCACATCCTTTGGTTAGATGGCGTGTAGTACTTTTTATTGGCCAACAAAACTAAAATAAATAAATAAAAAAAATTCAACTTTGACACCATTAGAGCAGATTTTCCCCTCAAGCCTCAGATTTTTCATAATGCAGCCCACAGCCGATGTTTCAACAATGACATCTTTCAGCTGACATGTGTTAGTGAAAGTAAACAACTGGCGGGTGCAAAAATCACACAGTACAAAGAACCACAATTTGGCCTTTATTTGACATGTTATGAGAGTTTTGAGGTTTGATTTGGTTAGTTTTTTGCTCCTGTGTGCTTTGTGCACGGGCATTCTGTTGCTGGAACGCCAGGTCAGAAAACATCAGGGGCGCGGCCTCAAAACATAAAAAAAGAGAGAAAAAAGCTAAAGATGCTGTAGGAAAATAAAAAGCTACTGGGTATGCAATAGCCACACTGTAAGTAATTGCTGTTAATTTACGGCCAATTTCCAACAGTTATATACTGTATTAATGTAATACGGTTTTGTAC
>JBAMYA010045627.1:0-11583 GCA_037176975.1 Arrhamphus sclerolepis | reverse complement strand
ATTTTGTCTCTCATAGTTGAGGTTTACCTATGATGGAAATTACAGGCCTCTCTCATCTTTTTAAATGGGAGAACTGGTACAACTGGTGGCTGAATAAATACTTTTTTGCCCCACTGTAGGAAAAAAGAGTGGAGAACTCTGTCCTCAGACCAGGCGTCCTCTCCTCTGAGCTGTCTGGCCTCGCCTGCCATCAAAGCCTGGTGGAGAGCAGAGCTGCACGGCGGTAAGTGTTTCCACAGGGGAGTCCTCCTTCTGGGAAAGAGCAAGAGGTTAGAATATCAATGAGACGTGCCTGACAGCGTAGCCGCTCACCTGTTGTCTGGCAGCTCTCTCTCTCTCTCTCTCTCTCTCCCTATGTCTCTCTCTCTCTGCCTCAGCTTCCTGTCCACTCAGCCCAGACAGAAAGAAACAACAAAAAAGCTTTGACACCAAATAAATCACGATGACTGGCCTCTCCAGTGTTAAAGAGGCGAGAGAGGCTCATAGGGAGGGAAAATAAATGACAAAGGAGAGAAAAAGGCAAGAGACAGTAAAGGGAAAGAAGAAGAGATAGTCATCTGTCGAAAATAAAGATACAATTTCATGTCTTACTATAGTTATGAGTCTGTTAGCAGATGTACAGTATTACAGATGTACATATACAGTATATTTATCAGAGGAGAAACTCTATTTCATCCTGAGCCACATCATCACCATGGTTACTGTTAAAGAGACAGTTATTCTTTATTTTCCAGCCAGATAGATTTGCCGCTAGTTCCTGAACGTGGATGTAAAATTAAAAAAATATTTGCTACCTTTATCATAAAAATGAGGCTTTTATAGTCAAATCACAAATGTTGACCTTTTTTGTAAAAAGAAAAAAAGCTTTTTTTTTTATGAAATGGAAGACTTGGTAGTATATTTTCTTTTCTAAAAAAGTGAATTTTTGTGATACAAATTTTACAAACATCATGACTTTTATCATAAAATTCAGAAATTTAAAAAAATGACTTGGTTGTAAAACAGGAAAAAAAAAATCTCAAAATTCACAACTTTTATCATAAAATTGAGGCTTTCGTATGAAAAACACACATTTTCTTGTACAATTGTAAATTTTAAAAAACTGGACTGTTTTTTCATTAAAAGCTAATTTTCTGCTAAAGTGGCAAATGTCACAATATTTCATTGTTTTTTTGTTTTTGTCATAAAATTTCAAATTTTACAAAAATACTAACTTAAAATCACAAATAAAAAAAAAAACTAAAACTTTTCTTCTCAGCAATTTTTTTCTTATGATCAAAAATGTTGCAAAATGTTCAACTTGAAAGTTACAGTTTTTCAAGCTCTTTATTAAAAAGCTTGACTGCAGTAATCAGGGTGACGTTTATCTGGACGTGTGTCATGTGACCAGTGATGTCCCACATGGAAGACGAGCGCATATAAGAGCGTGTCACAGATGGGACAGATACGGTCTATGTTTTATTTTTTATTTATTTTAGACCAGCTGCAGCTCTAATCATACATGTCAAACATTTTAAAGCCTTAAATCACCAAGTTCTTCTTATGATGTCACTCCATTTTATGGTCTAAAAGCCACAATAATTGATTTATTTTCTATATACGTCATTCAAACTGGATTATTTGAATATTGCAGCCTGATATACATGAAAGATTAGCTGCATCATTTATTTATATGAATTGTTTTTGTAGTGTCAGATTTCATAAAGTCTCCCATTAAACTCCCATTAAAGACCCTTCGACACGCAAATGTGTTGAACAAAAACAAGCTATAAAAATGTTTGGGTTAGTTTTTTTCAATAACCTTTATTTTTAAGCGTTTAAGCTAGCATCAGTCCTAATGACACATAACAATTTGATCAAAATCAATCAAAAATAGTGATTTAAATGGGTTTCAACGTGCACATTGTTGTGCGTAGGGTCTTGAACGTAAGCATTTTAGTCCACGTTCTTTACAATAGTCTAAAAATAAAAAAATAAAAACATTAAAATGATTCAGAACACTCAAAAGAGCCCAAACTTGCATGTATCATCAATAATATGCCTGAAAAAGGATAAAACATGTTATAAATTAACAGCAAAATACACACAAATGTACTTGTGTGCATCAACAGGGTAACTTAGTTACCATGGTAACAGTTCAGACCTATTTTTTGTTTGTTTGTTTGTTTTTTAGGTGTGTCTATTTTCCTAAGTGTTACCAAGAGTTTCTTTTTGCCAAAACAAAAAGAAAAACCGTGAACCTGAACCAAACAACTGACGTGCAGTCAGACTGCACTGAAAAGGTTCAGCTGAGGTCTCCTTCACAAGTTAGGGAGGACTGGGGAGGGACCATGGACCCGGATGGACCCCCGAGACCCAGACGGGTATTCCTCCAGTGAATTAAAATCCAAAAGCTTTGACATCTGGTGAAATAAGGCCGAGGCAGCGTGTCGGTATTAATCACCAGGACTGAAGTCAAACCCTGTCAGAGACAGTCCCCACATTTAGGATGCAGAAAACGGAAACATTCAGTTGATCCAGCTGTTTTTCCTCCCTCCCGCTCTCCCTCCCTCCCCTATTTGTCTCTGTCTCACCCTCCACCTCCCCCACCTCTCTTCACGTATCAAGTGTCAGGGAAGAAGAGGAAGGAAGGGGTGGGTTGTGGTGAGGGGGGGGATTGGGGTGGGCTGGTCAAACAGGTGTCTGCTGGGAGTCCTGCTGGATGCAGGTTTTACCTCATGGTCCCAGCTGCTCTCTGTGTGCACACGCACACACCCACACACACACACACGCACACACCCACACACACACACCACCATTTGTCCATCTGTCACAAGAATTAGATCTAATCCATAGGAATTTTCAGATGTCATGGAAGGGCTGAGTCTGAGTGTGTGTGTGTGTGTGTCAGTATGTGTGTACTTTCACTGGGGCTGTAACGCGACCACACAGCCACCTGCAGCAGCAGACGGCTGAGAAACCCTGAGAAAAAGTGGACACACACTCCGTCCCCCTCGCTGCCGTTGACATACCTGCCAAAGCAATGTCCAGAATGTGGAGGGGGCAGACTAAATAATGGAAACGGCTTCTTCTCAGTTGAGTCACACAAACAGGGGTCTGAAGAAAAGAAAAGACACATATTCATGGTGGACAGACAGAATAACTTCACTACTGGTAACCATGGAAACGGGCTATCAGTGAGTTAGAGGAGCACGCTGTCTTTGACGGCCAAACTATTTCATACACTCTTCTTTTTTGTTGTTTAACCCTCTGAAACACATTTTTGTGTTTTGGGCTTTTATTTTCATTGTATTTCATCCTTTTTCTGTGCGTATTAATGATGATAGATGTGTGGTTGAGCATTTATGAGTGTTCTCAGTGATTTTTTTTTCTTATTTTTAGCCTTTTGTAAACAACGTGGACTGAAATACTCACATTGTTGACCCTTTAACACATTTTCCTGCTCTTAGGAATCCATTCAAATCACTGCTTTTGATCCTGCTCTAACTGGGGATTGGAATGGATTCCCATGAGCACAAAAATGTGCAAATGGTCTTTAAGGTGAGTATTTGACGTTGAGCAAAAATGAACAATGCATATAAATAAATGTTGCTGCTAATCTTTCACATAAACCAGGCTGCAGTAATAAAACCATAAATTATCCAGTTTGCATATTGAAAATAAATCAATTCTTCTGTTTTTTTAGACCAACAGTTGATTTCTTCTTCTTTTTTAAATTGTTTTAATTCTTTGGACGAGGCAGGTGTATCCAGCAAAAGTCCTTCATTGTGTCCAAAAGTGCAGAAAGCCAACTGCAGCAGCAGAGCAGGACACCAACACGAGGAATCGGAGGGACGAAGCAAACGTGAGGTCGTGTATGCAGACGTCCAGACGTGCAGAGGTGCAGACGTGCAGACGTGCAGACTGGATGCAGGTGGAGCTGATCAGCAAACCAGAACAAGACAGGGAGCAACGTTAACGGCAACAGAAAAGGACAGAAGACCAGAGAGACAAGAACCAAGAAAAACAAAAAATAGACCCCAAAGCCTTTTTACACATTCAGTTCAGTTCATTCATAATTATTTTATTTAAATAATTAGTGTGGTTGCCAACAGACTCTAAACGATATCTAAATGATTTCTAACCAACTAATCAGCGAGGTGAAGCATGGCACATCAACAAAACATGAAGGAATGACTAGTTTATTCAGCCATCTTGGTTGTTTGATGAGTCATCACAAGTCAGCACACACTGACATGATATTAATTAAATGAAGTGTAATCATCTCATTGGAACCCAACTGAACCAGGACATAAATTAAGGGTTTTCCATAACCATCATCATAGATGGAGTTTTTCTTTTAAGTCTGAGAGGTGAATCGAGGAGCTTTTCCTGGACACATAAGAGGCAACGATCAGATACCTTCAATCCTGCCGTTTTTTATTTTCTAACAAACCTCTGAGCCTGGGAGCTAAGCAGCTCAGGAAATGAACAAGACAGCAGGATCATGTACTTTACCGTGTTTCCTCGTGGTAACCCAGCGCCGTGCACGCTCGGTATACGCTGCACCTCTGAGGTTCAGGACAGATGATCTGGCTTCAAAAGGACGCCGCTTAGCTGCCATTTTCACGCGAGCAGTCGAGAGTACCGCTGAGAGCTGGAAACCATGTGCTCATCATCCCAGTAACTAGTTAGAACAGTCTCAACAGCCACAAATGTGCAGGATGATTCACAAATGCACTGTGTTTTTCTTTGATTGAAAACATTACTTTTTTGATTGAAGCAGCTTTTTGGAATTGAATAATAAATCACAAATATCCTGCCCACAATATGGCCCAAACACAAAAAAGATTACTTCAATCAAAAAAAGTATTTTCAATTAAAAAACACTTCACTTCAATCAAATAAAGTCTTCAAATATTTTTTTGCATTCAAACACAACATTTTTGATTTAAAAGTTTTTTGTTTTTTTTCTATTGAAGTGAAGGTTTTTATTATTGAAAATATATTTTTGATTGAAGCAACTTTTTTTGATTGGATAATAAAGACACAAATCTAACGTCATACTGGACAAGCTTAATGTTTCATTCAGACGTATGCATTGCAAAGCAGGTGTCCAACACAATCAATATGCTGGTGGTGAAAAATACAAGAAGTGGGGTATTTGTTGTGTTGACCAGTTAACTGCTAGTAACTGCGCTTGATGGAAAAATTGCTAGTGAGCTGAATGAAAGGAAAAGAGAAGTGAGCCGGCTCTCACTCAGTGGGAGTAGGCTCTTCTAATTCTTTGCATCGGCTCAATGAAGTGTCAGCTCCATAAGTGCATAAGTGTTGCTGTAGACCCACACCCAATTACAATTTCACTTGCTGTCTAGCCACAATCTGATTGACTGAAACATGCTTTGGCATGTCGAAAGTTGGAAAATTTCTCAACCTTTGACGGAAGCATTAAACCCACTGCAACGCATGCAATACACAATTCATTTCAGCAGCCGGTGACATCACCCCATTCAAAGTTTATGGAGATGGACACAGACAACACCTGTATGTGTTAATTCAGCGTAAAGCTCTCCCAGCTTTTCTCTAATTTTGAGAATATCATGGATCAAGACCCTTGTCTTCTTTGCTGCAGCTCGCCTCTTCCTCTTCAACAATAAGTTGAAGCTAGACATGAAGAAATACACCATCTTTGCAAATTAAAAAAAAAAAGTTAATATCTGCTAACAACTTGCTGCAAAGCTTTTGATCACTGAGCAACTGCTGCCCTTTTTGTACAATTTGAATTTATACTAGACTGCATCCTATCTGAGAGGCCTTTAAGGATTTGCCTTTTTAAGAAGAGTTCCGACAACTCTCTTAAAGTAACTCACACTTTGAAATGGTTATTTCTTGTAACTTACCAGGGTAAGGCACATGGAACCATGGGGAGTTTGTCACAGCGTCCAAGCTGATGTCGGTCCTGGCCGAGAAGCCATACTGATCAGACTTTGAAGGCAGGACGTCAAAGACGGTCAGTAAGAAGCAGACCAGCCAGCCGCCACACATCCCAAACAGAGCCTGGAAATGTTTACCAGATAAACAGAGTCTTGAAACTTGACCATTTCTCTTAAGAGGTTGGATGCACTTTAGAGTGGAAACATAAAATATATTGAATTACATATAAAATTCACTCACATACCTAGCCTCATGCAGCCAAAATTGTTGACATTTCCTTAGTTATTTAATTTACATAACAAACAAGAGGCCGTCCAAGTAAAGCCAATAAATTAAACACCCCTCTCTGCTACCACAGCAAAGTGTCCAGAACTATCGAAAGCATGTGTTCCTTCAAAGAAACTTCATCAGCCTAAATGTTTAAAGATGTTCATCATTCCACACCACTGCTTTATTCTAGCTCGTGTACCACCTTCAATGCACGTGCGTTTGTGCAGTATGCCAAAGGAAGTGGTGGGTAATTTCACCAGGGTAACATGGGACCAGGGAGTCGTGTACAAGAATGCTTTTATCATAGAAATTGCTTGGGAACCTAAAAAACAGTTTGATGAAAAAGAAAAGGAAAAAAGAAAACATGCCTTCAAAGATGTTTTACCATATTGCCTTGATTTACTTTATCTGATTTATGTGCAAAATTTTATGTTTCATCTGATGACTTAATGATGAATAGAAGTTTATGTGGAACACACATAAACTCATATTTTGTGACTTCTTTCTCTTGCCTCCCAAAACACATCATTTTCTGGTTCTTATTGCAAACTTTCACATGTGAGATCAAAGACATATCTTCATTGACTCACCATCTTATAAAGATAAAGTGCCTGAATAATCCCAGGAACTATGTTATGGTAGGGAGTTCCAAGGTAAAGTGGTACATGAACACAGACCAATTCGATTAACTGTCATGGATAGTGGAAGATCAAGAGCTGGATATTACTAACCCTACGCTGGAACCAAGCCTGGGTTATGGACACATCATTAAGTGGCTGGTGGCCTTTATCCATGGTGTCTGGTCAGGCTCAGCTCTCCTGTGGGCTCATGGTCCTTGAATTAAGTGTCATCATTACCTTATTACTCAAAGTCTATGAAGATGGCTGCAGACACAACACGTACGTGTGATTCCACCATTAGTACCTTAGTACTATGGTAAAGTGTATATTTACAAAAACATGGAATATCTAGGGCTCACAATATCTACACTGAATACCATCTAAACCTTTCTTCTGAATTTTGGGTTGTAGAACAGATAAAGGGATAAAAAATAATCAATTACATCCAGAGTATAATTGTTACAACATTTTCAAAATGAACTTGGTCTGGAGCTGTTTACAGTTTGAATTTGGAGCACTGTTAAAAGGCCTTTTAACATAAAACCCATAGTCTGCTCCAGGAATAAGAGCGGCATCTCTTAGATGAAAGTGTGAACAATCATTACCGGTTTTTGAACTTGATTTTTATGCTAAAGTCAAGAAATGCTATTTCTGATGACTCCACTGACTTAACTTTTGGTCAGAGAGCTGGGTTTTGTGGAGCAGTTATGTGAGAGTTGTTCTTCTAATTACCAGCTGCATGTTTCACATTGCTTGCTCATAGGAATTTCCTCTATGCACGTTGAGATAAAATATGCCTCAATGTAGGCAGATGGTTGGTTGACTTTACACCATCAACATAAACTCACTTGGCTACAATAGAGGCTGTCAGAATTTGGATTTAGTTTGGTCTTTTGCAAGGATCTGAGTATTGAGTTGCTTGTTTTTTTTCCTTTTTGTTCTGTTCTGTTAACTTGACTTCCTGTTTTATTTTGAATGTCTGTCTTTGTCATGTTATGCCATATTGCACTACATGTTAAGAAGTTGGGCCGTGGGATATCTTGGTGGTTAAAGCAGGCGGCTCACAGAAGCTACAGTCGTCCTGCAGTGGTCACAGGTTTGATTCCCAGCCCACAACTCTTTGTTTTTTGTCTTCACCTATTTCTCTGCCTACAGTCAATAAAGGCCACTAAAGGAAGAAAAAAAGTTAAGAAGTTGAATGATTCAGAATTATGTCTTCATTGTCCTTTTTCTTAAAAAAAAAAAAAAAAAAATCTGTTTAACAATACATAATGATCAATGCTGTTAATATTTGTCAATATTTTCCCCACCCCCCCCAGCTGGAATTAAACTGGTATTTAGGTATTTAATAAACTACATCATGGCTCTAGATATTGTTTCCATCGCATATGGCTTTGCTAAGAGGCAAGAATGTCAGACGACAGAGAGAATGAAATGAAACCTGGAAAAAATTCTGGCAACTCACAGAGAAGAGCTTGAATAGTGGATACTGGAAAACCTTCCACTTCTTATCCTTGTATGCAATCATTGGAACGTCAACTTTGCTGAGGTACTGGGAGAACAGGAGGATCAAACAGACTGTGCTGTGGGAAAGAAAAGAGGATGTAAGAGGATAAAACTCATCACACACACCCTGTTCACATCCGACAGGAACAATCACAAACATACAGGTATGAAATCACCCAGGACACTATGAGGTTGCATTGAAATGAGATCTCTCAGACCCTATTTGGAGGGGTCTGGACTCCATATGGCCATATGTTTTACCAGGGAACCATACTCCCCTGAATTCCCACTGGCCCTACAGTGCAGAGTCTTGGGGTTGTTCAGCTTTATATTAGATATGATATGTGATGTGATATGCAATCTATAAATTTATGCAGTGGCCAAAATGACTCAACCTTTTGGAATTAAATGGTTTTCCGCATTAGATTGTACTGGTTTTCTGCATGAAGTTGTACTGAAGTGTGTCCTGATCTTTATCTAAGTCACAATTACAGACAAACACAATGTGCTTTAGCCAACAAAACTTTGGCTACTCTTCCTAAAAGTGGATGTCCAGCCAAGATATCTCCAAAGACACAACACAGAGTCCTCAATGAGGTCAAGAGGAACCCACGAGCAAAAGTTCAAGGCTTCACTGGAATTGGGAAACATCTCTGTAAGGCAGGGTATACATTGAACACCACTGAGGAAAACACAAGGACGCATGACTGAAGTTTGCCAAAGGGTACATTGGCAATCAGCAATGTTATAGTCATTTGGACTAATGAAACAAAAGCTGGGTTCTTTGAGAAGGATTTTTAGTACCATGTATGGTGGTAATATTGGTCAAGTGTGGTAGAGGGAGCAGCATAATTTTAGTTTGCTTCATTGTTTCAGGATCTGAGTCACTTGCTTGTCAAGCCCCAACTTTGACAGGTTTAGAGGTTAGACAATGCAGGAGGACAATGACCCTAAGTCTGGAAGTAAATCTATCAAAGGAGATTTTAGAAAAATAAACTCCCTCCTTCTGGAGCAGCCTGGTCAGAGCCATGGACAACTATAGGTTTTTCGAAGAGTCTTTCTTGAAGCATTTTTTTTGGGACACCTCAAGAACTCCATATAAATAGAGGCTAACTCTCCCAATCCAAAAATGGGCAGATAAGCAGAATGAGCAGGCTTAGAGGCCTCATGGAGCATCCCCACCATAGTTCAGTTACCACAAGAGCTGTGCACACTGCAAATATGTGTGAGATGTAGCAACTCTGAAAAGAAGAATGATCCAAATTTCCTCCAAAAGACTGAAGTCATGCCCACCTAAGGAGCTTTGATGAACTGTTATCTCCAAGGGCTCACTTCTTTTACATCCATTGCAGCTAATGTTTAATGGGTGTTATCAGCTAATGCATACTGTGTTTGTCTGTTATTGTGACTTAGATATAGATCAGATCTCATTTTTGGCAAATTAGTCCAGAAAACCAGTTCATTTTCATTCTTTCTCAAGTGCCTGTATATGATCATATTTGAGAGTAGTCACTGAGGACGTATTATCAGCTCTGAAGCACGCCCTGCAGTTATTATCCCCACGGTCTGGCTCCTGTTCACAACTACAAGCACAGTTACAGGTCAGATTGACAGAGAACATGTCATCTTACATGGTATTCATGCATGCAGTACGCCATACTGGAAAGAGTTATGGGTCTCTAATGGTAAAAGTGTGACGAAAGCAACCATTAGAACATAAAATAATCAGTCCCAGCTGGTGAATGACATTTCATGCAGTTTGTGGAAGACTTCAAGCTGTGTATGGAAATGCCGGACTCCACATGAAATACTGTTCAAGAAAATATATATATATCTTATCTTGTTTCACAGGCTTCTTTTTTTCACTCAACTGTACTGTTTTCCACATTTGAGCAAGTCACGCTCAGATCCAATTTAAACATTTAACAGTTAAACATGATTCTTGTTAAACGTATGACCATAACAGCAGCATAAATCTATCTAAACATCTAGATGGATGCTTGAAATAAAAAATAAAAATGCCTCAAACTCATATGACAGGCCAGAGAGCCAGAGGGCTTTGATAAGGTCAGTGTAAAACAATGAAGGCGATAATAAAATGTGATAAGGCATATCTTAAGCTCAAATTTTCTCAGCTGTGGGAATCTGGAAGTCCTTGCGCTCCAAGCTCTCCCGCAAAGCGTCTAAAGTTTAGGGTCTTTGAGGGGGGTGGGGACCTGAGGCTAAGAGGGATATGACTGACGGCTCTCCATGTATGGCATCAAAGGTAGTTGTCTGGAGCTTTTAAAAACCACAAGGATCACTCTGGGTAATCATGTTAGTCTGCAATATCTGGACATGGCACCAGTGAATGAAAACAGATTTCATGGGCTGACGTGCACAACAGAGAACTACAACAGCAGCTGCAGTTGTGTCAATTAAACGGATCTGAACTCTGGACATTAATGGTTTCATGAGGAACAAATTTCATGGAAAATGAGCAGATGAATAGTTAACATATGGGATGAAAAAACATATAATTTGATTTTGATAAAGTAGGAGAGATGGTGCATAAAGGATTTTGTTTTTTCCATCATTCAAAATTTGCATCTTTCTTCATCACTTTTAATAATATTCCAGTGACAAATGACATCCACAATTGTCACTCAATGAAAATATGTATGGCTACACGTAGCTGCAATTGACATCTCACAGTAAGAAAAATGTCAGTTTTATTTTTAAACAAAAGCATTATAAAAGACTTTATAAAAAAGACAAAGTGGACAAAACTGTGATGCCATCATTTAATTTCTGACAAAATCTAATGTCATGGTAGCAGCAACTGACTCCACCCAACCCCAGTTAATTTTAAGAAAAAATAGGCCAATAAGTGCACTTTTTGAATTAACCAGGGAATAACAAGACTGGCAGTTAATTTGAACACATCTGCTTTACATCAGTCATCACTACCTGGCAATTTTAGCTATTCGTGCTAACACATTATGTTATGTCACTCAATTTATGTCACTCCACCTGGATCCATCATTTCTATCCTCATTTCAGATGTCGCTACCTAAGCAGACAACCAAACCACTGCCAGAATTCTGGCTGAGCTCCTCTGGCTACTGTTGCTGTTTGGCTAGCAGTGGTCCTGCTAGGTGGCTAGCCATGGTTGGACCAAGGGCAAAGGTGGCAGGACCTAGGAGCTCCTGGGGTCGCATTTACTAACGTGGCGTACGTACAAAACGGGGCTTGAAACCTGCGTACGCCGATTTCTACGCAAAGTTTGTGATTT
>JBAMYA010045626.1:0-11587 GCA_037176975.1 Arrhamphus sclerolepis | reverse complement strand
CATATAAGATAAGATAAGATGTACTTTATTGATCCCAGGACGGGGAAATAAGCTTCAAACTAAGTGTCTGAACAAGAATTGAATGGGCTATTAAGAACTGAAGCACATTTAATAACTTCAGGTTCAAAATGAGACAGAATATAAAAAAATTTTAAATTATTGTTTTGTTTTGTTTTGTTTTTAACGTAGGGGTGAAATCTGTTAGTTTTGCACTTTTTGCTGCTGAGCCATTACTTTTTGATTACTTTTACTGACTCATAATCGCTGTCATTTATTGACTGAACGTGTTTGTTGGACTACTTCACACTGAGCTCCAGATGTGTGTGTCTGTAGAAAAATGTGCCCTCCTGATCCATTCAGTCTCTTTTAAGCCTCCTATCTTAATCCCCCCCAGAGAGAGATTCAAGTTGCCGGCGATGTTTTACAACAGGAAGACTTATGAAGGTTGTGTTATCAGTCTCTGGGGATGTTACTCATTAACCTCCCCAACAGGACCGAAACTTCCCAGGACTCATCAGTGAAAACGATCATTTTCTTTAGTGAGAAAGTGGTGATCAGTTAAGTAAAGAATATAAAAAATTTTAAAAAGCTGTTTAGGTAGAAGCCTGTAAAAACTGTAGTAAATTAAAATCACTGAAAAACACTCAAATCAATGATCCACCTGAGCAGACGTAATTAGGCTCTGCTTCAGTGAGTTTGAGTTATCAGACCAGCGTTCATTGAGTTTCCACTAACTTTAAAACATGGCTAAAGTGTAATCACCTTGTAGCAAAACACCACAGCTGGGAACGTTGTGTTTTGTTCTGTCATCACACTGTAATTTAAGGTTATTGTGTAATCCAGGGCAAATGTACTTTATTGTCTTTCACCTCATGTGATTGACACAAGGGGTAGTTTTGACTTTTACCTGCAGTTTATGTGCAATGATTTCTTTCCTTATTTTTCCGTATCTTATGAGGCTTCAACATTTTTGCACAAGCTGCATCCAAATGTTACATTTTTGGGTTTTTTTCAACATCAACAAAACAGAAAAAACAACACTTTTATAAAGGGAAGCGTGAAATTGTTTGGCTAAAACTGATAGTTGCTAGGCAACATGAGAAACAGCACCATTTCCTTTGGAATTTAAACATCGCTTGAACATGATTGGTGACGGGAACGTGACTTCTTTTTTTTTTTCCTTCTTTTTTTTCCCCACCTGAACCCGCTTTGAAAAACAATTCAGACATTTGAAAAATTCTTTGTTGGTGTAACTTTTTACATCACGATATTAAAATATCCTGTCAGAATATCAAAACATCATCTTAAAACATATCTTTTAAATGAGGAAAATCACGAAGCAGTGCTGAGAGATGTTTAGTTGTAGTTTACTGGTTTATTTAAGTAAGAAACGAAAATTAAAACTTTTGAAGAGCTTGTTTTGGTTAAAATGTCAAGTTCTGGACTAATTCTAAGACGTTTTGCTTAAAATAATTTTGTTGTAAGCCTGTCTGAGCAGTCATCCACGTTGCTCCTTATCAGCACGTGCTCATCTCTCGTCTTAATGGTTTTTTTCTTGGAAAGCGCATGAAAAAGTTGTGACGTTCTTTCCAGGTATTGGTTTAAAAAAAAAGAAAGAAAAGAAAATCACATAAAATTTTGTTTGGGCAGAAGACGCCTCAGTGACTTTGGATGTGTAAGCATGAACTTACCAGCAGCCAATCCTGCAACCAAGGAAGCTATAAAATGGAATTTGCAAGCAGTTTAGTCATAAAATCGGCACATTTATAGTGGGACATCCAGTTTTTAAAGCACCTTAGATGAGGCAACAGTGTCAGTGTTTAGTTAACCCTGGATTGAATTTCTGCTTTAGTTTTACAAAATAAGCAGCTAAAAGATGTTGTCCGCGGCCTTAATAACTATATTACAGAAAGAAAGATTAAGCAAGATTTAAGTTTGAGTTTAATACTTTGACTTATATGAAACTTTGCTTCACATGAAAACTGATATCTGTGCTGCTTAGAACATTAAACAAAGGTGAAGGTACTGTTGTGGCAAAATTTCATATTACCAAAAAGTTTATGTGTGTATATGTGTATATGTTGTGTGTGTGTGTGTATATGTATATGTGTTAAGAGGAGTGTATATGTAAATTTTCCCTCCACAGGTACAAACTATTACATTCTTATTAGCTTGAATTCTATTTTCTGATATTTGTGAATAAACATGTAAGCACGTTTACACTAAAGCGTTTGTATGTGAAATTGCAACGATGACGCTGTTCTGTTGTCTCAATTTGTTACAAATGAACTAAAAAGTTTCAGGTTGACTGGAATGATTTAAACTACAGATCTCTGTAATTATACCTATTCTTGCAGTTTAATGCTCACACAGCTCAACTTAAATGTATGGCAGGTAAATCTTTACCTGATATTATACTTTGCAAAACTCTTAGGTACACCTTTGTCTTTTAAATTTGTCAACATTTTAATGTTTTTTGTTTGTTTTCGTCTCTTTATTAAGACACAGAAAATACAATGATAATGTAAAAGGCAGACGTGAGGTATTGGACTAATTGGTCACTAATGGAACATTTTAGTTTTTTACCTCAACTTTTATATCCGATGCAGATGTTACCCGTATGGGTACCTAAGAAAGTTTCCTATGAAATAGAAAAGGCTTTTATTTTTAGATTTATTTGTCAGGGCAAGAGACCAAGACTGAGAGCAGGAATACTGCAGTTGCCTACAGACAGATTAGGTTTGGGTCTACTTAATATATTATTTTATACCTGGGCATGCCATGCTTGCTTTGTGGGAACGGTCACATGGCTACCTGGAATCCACATCTGAACCACGGTCTGCTTTACCTGCTTCATTGTGCCTACAGATATAAAAAAAAACAATTCAACTATATGTAGCAAAATTTCAGATTCTCACAATTTAGCTGTATGTGATGGACCTGGAGAATTTCCTTATGACCTGAAAAGATAAAACTCATATAATTTCTGCTTTTTACTCATTTCTTTCTGGCCCACAGTTCTGGTACTGTGTGGAGAGATGTTGGTCAGTTGCATACTGATGATGAAGAAGCTACAACCATGTTTAGGTCTATCTACCTGTAACAGATTAAGGGGAACCCAGTTTAAAATTCTGCGCTTACTGTGTATTTTTGACTCCAAACACTACATAAAATGTAAAATGTCATCTGTATGTACAAACTACCAAAGAGAAACTGGAATATTTTATCATTACTTTTTAACTTGTGAATTAACTCACAGGTTTTGGAGCGCTGTATCTCGAGAGTTACGTGATATCTGGCTCGAGTTAGGAATGACCCTCTTCAGTGTATTTTGTTTTATTCTCGGCCTTCCCTCAAAAAAAGGGGATGCTCAATCATTTGCAATATAAATTATACTAGAAATTGTTGGTGTTGGCTTGTAAATGGGTTCTTATTAACTGCACAGAGGCCAAAGCTCCCACTGCTACATTGTGGTGCTGGGAAATATTCAGTCATTCCTCATGAAGGAATGTTCACTGTCTTGGGAGGAAATGAGGAGTTATGTAGAAAAGTATGCTGTCCACTATTTAATTATTTACCTGATGAACTATTACGTCTATCAGGTCAGTTATTTTTACAATAGTCGGAGACAGCTGAAGTGTTTGTCCAATTTGTTTGTTTCTTGTTCCTTTAAGTGGATGGATTTTTTTTTTTTTTTACATATAATAGTATTCTTTTTTTTCCATGTTATTTTTTGTTAGGGCTTGTATAATTTATGTTTTTATTTTCTCATGTATATATTGTAGATTTTTGTTGTTGTTTCACTAACAATGAATGGCCTTTGCTTTGTTCTATTTTGTGTTATTTATTGGAAATCAATAAAAATCTAGAATATATAAAAATTATAGAAAAAAAAAGAAATATATATAGAAAAACCAACATTAGTCAACCAAAATAAAACCTCTTCATGATAATGATAATAAACAAGCTCTACAAACAAAAGTCAAAGTGATCTGCCGAAGAACAAAACAAAGATTTAAATATTTTAAGGAGGATGTTTGCAATATCAGTTAAGACTCCATTTGTTGTTTATCTTAAAAGGACAAAAAAGATTTCTTGTCACTTATTTCTTTTTTACAGATCAGAGTTAAAGATTTTGTATATTTATTTATTTTACAGAAGAGATTTCTTCTTATTAGCCAGTCCAAAACATTGAAAGCAGCATGAAAATGTACCTTTATTTACATTCACAGCACAAATAAAGAATTTCTCAAAGTGAAAATTCAATCGAATTTTTGATCACTAAACTGAAAATGAACTGAAAAAAAAAAAAAGAGTCAGAAGTTACTGAAAACTGCTGAAAACCAACGTGGGCATTTAGTTTTCCAGGTGACAGAGGAGGGAAATATGCAGCTCAGTATTACTCTGCCAGCAAGAACAAAAAAAAATCTGTAACAGACGCACGTTACTTCCCCTTAACGCAGTAAAAAAGAAAAAAAGGTGAGGCATCTCTCTACTAAAATGTAAAAAATCGCTCAAATCGCTGGATCCTTTTTTAATATACGTGGTCTCACAGCTTTTATGGAAAGAGTGCAGCTGAAATTATTCGTCTGTTAATTCACTGATTTTTACTGACAGAAGTTTTATTTATTTGCTAGTTATTTATCTATTTTTCAATGTAAAAGCATTATAGCTTCAAAGATACGTCAGTTAACTCCTTTTAATTATACTAATAATTATGGTTCTACTTGATAGTTGGTTGATTTACATACCGACTATCGATACATATAAAGACGTTTCTTAAGGCTCTGCACTCAAAGAAACATTTTAAGATTTGATTTTTCAAAAACAAAAACACTGAAAACTCCTGAAGGGAAATTATAAATTCTAATTTTGCAATTAGATACAAATCACAAAACTCTTTCATATTAATGCAAGAGAGAAATTACTCTTTTCATTTATATATAACATTAACAGGAAAGGTGGGATTTTTTTTTTTTGCATGTTTTTGTTTATTTTAAAACTGTATGTACATTTCATCAAATATGTTTTTAAAGGATTTTTAAACTTGAATCAGGACTTCTAACAGAATATTCTGCATTATTTCACCAGTCCAACAAATAGCTGAATACTTCCTTTAAGCATTTCCTGAAACTTCATGAATTAAAAAGACAAAAAAGAAAAACACCCTATGTAATTTTTAATACAAGTCTCACAAATTTAGGCCCAGCTTCTTGTGTTTATATTAACCTATTCTCTAACATATGTTATTACTTCAGTCTCTTTCAGAACATCTGACATAGGTTTTATTGCATCGTGTTAATTTGTAGAAAAGAAACTTCTCGCGTTTCATTTATTGTTGTTCTATTTCTGGAGCTGCGTTAGTGACCTTTGAAAGAAATGAACTTCTTGGTTGATAAATATTGTCTCGTCTATGCAGTTGACAGTTTTGCCTCAAATCCAGGTTAAGATATTATCTTGATATTGATCAATACTGTGAAACACATGTGCCCTGTTTGTTATCAGAAGGAAAATGAATAAGTTCAAACAAACACAGAGACTGCAACAGGAACCGAGTAACTTTGGACTTTTGTCTCTGGATGGTTGTTGCCACCTTAAATCATTAAATCGAGCCACTAAACGTGTTGACGTCTTTCCAAAAAAAAAAAAAAAAAAATGGGTGTGACAGTTGGTGTGTGTGTGTCCTTGCCCTCAATGGCCTTGAAGAACTCAAATCAAAACAATAAATGTGACATCGAAAAAAACGAAGCTAAATCTAGAAGTACACTGACGCTTAACAGAAAGCTACATGATGATGAAATGTTCAAAGATAATTCTATAAGCTGATATAATTCTGACTACGCCTGTTTGATTTCAAATGTTTTCCGACTGTTTGAATATGCTAAGTGTATGTCTCGGCGCTGGGACATTAAGAACAACGGCTGACCATTGGACCCTGAAAGTGAGCCGATAAACACCTGTTCAGTTTCAGGGGTGTAAAATTCAAAAAAAAAAGAAGATACGTGTGTGTGTGTGTGTGAGAGAGAGAGAGAGAGAGAGAGAGAGAGAGAGAGAGTGTAGGGGGAGGAGAGAGAGGGAGTCATATAAATCATTATACATATCTGTTGACCCCGGACACATCTCTCAGTGATACAGCAGTTCACACACTGAACAGATGCTCTGATCTCCATAACGAGCTCTGCTTAAAAACTAATTAAAACTCTACTTAAGAGCAGTAAATAGATCTGGATATACTTCTGATTGACCGCCGGGCCGAGGAAAGGTCATGGATCCGATTGTGGAAGTCGTGGCGTTGCTTCTGGGGTTCATTGGATGGGTGATGGTGGGGGTCGCCCTGCCGAACCGTTACTGGAAGACCTCCACCGTGGACGGGAACGTCATCACCACCTCCACCATCTATGAAAACCTGTGGATGTCTTGTGCTACTGATTCAACGGGGGTGCATAACTGCAGGGAGTTCCCCTCCCTGCTCGCTTTGAACGGTATGTTTAAGAAAAAAGCAAATAATATATATATTTAGATACTTTTCACATTTAATCAATAAGATACCCATCACCAATTACTTTATCTTTGAAAAATTAAAATAATAAAAGGATTATGTGATGAGGAAAACTGATTCAAAGACAATTTCAAGACTTTAAGGGCCTCTAATCATTCTGAACTTTGTTTGTTGTACATGAAAGTACTAAAATAGGCCAGGCTCAAAATTTCAGCACTTTGAATTTGGTGAGTATGTGTTTTCATAGGTTACATCCAGGCTTCTCGCGCCTTGATGATCATATCAATAGTGTTTGGCACGTTTGCACTGATGGGCGCTCTGATTGGAATCCAGTGTTCAAAAGCCGGAGGAGAAAACTATCTTCTTAAAGGGAGGATTGCAGGCACAGCTGGAGTCCTCTTTATACTTCAAGGTAAAAACATACACAATTTTTTTTTAAACGCCAGCGAAGTCTCTGTTTGCTCTCAAGTCTTATAATCATGTCCAAGTGATATACTGCCCAATAAATGCATCAGATAAAGAAACGTCTCCAGCAGTATTGTAAATCATGATGACTTTTTAACTTCACACTCAAATCTGTTCTCCATAAATTATTTCCTTTAAGACTGAAGACCAATGTTTAACAACCTGGCAACTCCCCTTCAGCTTTCTCAACCATTAAAGTATGATTATTTTATCTCTCTCTCTCTCCATCAAAAGGCATGTGCACCATGGTCTCAGTCTCCTGGTATGCCTTCAATATCACTCAGGACTTCTTTGACCCTTTCTACCCTGGGACAAAGTAAGATGTACTCTTTGACGGTGGTGTGGGATAAACGGACCGTGTGTGGGGTGACTGGCCGACTCTAACTCTGCTTCTCCATCGCAGATATGAAATAGGAGAGGGCCTCTACATCGGCTGGTGCTCTGCTGTGCTCGCCATCGCTGGGGGTGCCTGCCTCACCTGCTCCTGCAAAATGGGCAGAGAGGAAAAATAGTGAGTTCAACTGACGACTTGACCACTTTCTGTCTGGTAATCACGGCATCTATCGTGTGCAAAGCCGAAGAGCGCCTGCCAGAACCTGAAGTTACAGTTTCACCAAGTCATTGACTTGTTGTTCATTAACCGTAATTAATCAAAGCGTAGCTTCTCTGACACTATGTAAAGAGAGTATTGTAAGCCTTTTTGGCACCCTTTTGTGGCAAAACTTTATTAACTCTCATGTGGAATTTAATGGAACATGTTTTGTGTGCTAAACGCCACATCTAAGTGAGTCTGATTACCTGTCCTTGGAACACAAGTGATATCTGGTTGGCTCAGACTGGTCAGAGGTGTCACTGCATGTGTGGCAGCTGGAAGTGTTGGTGCCCCCCTGTGGTCGGATAAAGAAAAACACGGCTGCAAGTATGTGGAATGAAATGGAATCCAGCGTACTTGTGATTTAATGTTAAAAGGCGTTTTTTTGTTGTTTTTTTTATTAGTATGTTTAACTTGTAATGAAAAAAAGACACAAATTTGGTTTAACTGCTGCCATGGACAGAGACTAAACAAACTAAACATTAAACACTGCGGAGATGAATTTTGTGGTTATTTTCCATTTCCACCTGTGGTTGTCATAAATCTCTACGTGGTTGTTTTATTTTACATTTTTGGCAGCATTGTCAGGGCTCGTGTTAGTGAGGCTGTGTAATTTTGAACTTTTGTCAGCTTTCACATTCTTTTAGTTGCAATTAATTGTTTTATTCTTCCATTCATTTGTGTCTTCACTTTGTCTGAATTTGGTTGCTTCAACGGGCCTCCTCACACTCCTCCCATCACTGCCTCTCACTCAAGTTGTATGGGGATATATGAAAGGGACTGTTAATGTTATTGCTGTCGTAAAACCTGCATTTTCCATAAAGTAAACGACTTTACCAATGACAAATGTTTCTCTCTATCTTGTTTTGCAGCCCTCTACCTTATCAAACCAGAGGAACTGCATACTCTGGAGCTGCACCGAGCAGAAGTGCGGCTACCAGCACTTACGGACGAAACGCTTACGTCTGAGCAGGATCTGACAGTTGAGATGTTTCCTTCACCTAATTTTTTTTTTTTTTTTTCTCCTGATGAATCCAGACGTTCAGTTTTGACACTTCACATGGAACTTTTTTGTCAGCGACTGCTGACAGACTAACGGTGCATCAGATTCCTACTGCTGGAAGTAACTTTGCACCGCTGCACTGTATATAACTGCAATATCAAGTGTGTGTCTGTGAAAATAACCGCCTGGAAATGGCAGCACTGATGCTGTAAACATGTACGAAGCTCCACTGCTCATCACTACGCCGCTGCACAAACAGACTGAGTGATTCTGTTAGTGTCTTCTCAATGATGTCAGCTCAAACACATTAACAGGCAATCGTTTTCAAAGAGATTGAATCATTTGATGATCTGCGTAAACACAACCACACATTTTTCAGGTCAAAAGTGAACTAATTAGGATATTATTTGCGTGTGTTTTGTACAGTTTTGTAGAATGTCTGTAAGACAGGACGGAGGATAGATTATTTCAGTTTTAATTGTAATGGTTGTTTGTATTTGTTTTTAAGACTGCACACAATAAAATGTTTTTTCTTTCTTTCAGGTTTGAACTTTTGCTTCTTGGGACATTAAAGACCAAAAAAAAAACAAAAAAACTAAACAACTTATTTCTTCCCAGCTGTTTTCTTTTATATACAGATAAAAGTAATAAATTCTTCTGAACACAGTTCCTGCAGGTCAGGTATGTAGCCCTGGTTGGGGGTCTATGTTTAAGACGAGCCTACTCTAGTCTTGGCTTCAACTGTAGCTATGACTATGGGTCCTAACATACTTTTTGGACTAACTAAGGCTTTACTAAACAGAAACTTTTTACGTTGGGTTTTAAAAGTGGAGGGGGTGCCTTTTTAACCTAAACTTTAAGCTGGTTCCATGGCAGTGGTGCCTGACATTTCAAGACCTGTCTGAGTGGTTGGGAGGGTTTTAATGAATTTGGTCCAGGCTTCTGGTGAAATGGAGAAGGAGGAAAATTAGGAGGCTTTTAGCTTGGATTGTAGAAGTCCATTTTCTTTCCTTCAGCCAATCACATCTTCTGATTAAAGAAAGCCCGCAGACTGAAAAACACTGACTTATGTTATGCAGGGACCTCTACTTTAAACGTGCACAAATCAACATCCCTCCACCCCCGTGCTTGATGGTTGATGTGATGTGTTTGCAATGGTATGTTGCATTTGCCTTTTACCAAACATGGCACTTTACGTTATGGCCAAAAGTTTGCAGTTTGGTCTTGTCTATCCAAAGATTTTTTTTAATATAGGCTACACCTTTAGAAATGACTTTTTTTTTCTCTGTGTTAATAAAATAAAATAAATAAATTCTCAAATTGTCATCACATATGAAAACTGTGCATGATATATCTCATGCAGCATCAGATCAAGAGTCCTTAAATTATTGAAATTATAGCACATTTTATTCTTTTTTTTTTTTTCAGGCATATTGTCGATGATACATGCAAGGTTGCACACTTTTGAGTGTCCTTTAATTTTTGTAAATGTATTTTTCCTTTTTAGACTATTGTAAACAACATGGACTGAAATTATCACATTAAAAACCCTACACACAAAAAACAATCCAAATCACTTTTTTTTTGTGATACATTTGATCAATTTTTGATGTGTGATTGGAACTAATGCTGGTTTAAAGAAGAAAGAAAGAAAGAAAGAAAGAAAGAAAGAAAGAAAGAAAGAAAGAAAGAAAGAAAGAAACAAGACAAAAGCTGCAATAATGAAACCATAAATAATGAAGTTTGTATTAAGTATACTGGAAATATATGTAATGTATGTATGCTGCAGAACAACTGTGATGGGAATTAGACTGCTTGTGGAGATGCTGGGATTCATTTACAGTAACCGGCTGTGTGGCTCATGCTGGCACACTGCGGGAGTGTCATCGGTGTTAAAATAGTCTCTCCAATGAGAGCAGCACACGTCTGAAGACGAACGCGGATGTGAGCAGACCAGACCAACCACGGAAATGTAGGACAGACGGGGAGGTGGCGGCGACAGCAGGCAGAAAGGTTTCCGATCAGCAGCGGCTGGATTTCTTCGTCGTGAGGTTACATGAAGTGCATTGTAGTCTTAAGTAAAGCGGAATTATCGTCGGTCCCGGCGGATCTCAACCTGGTGGTTTCGTCGGGGAACCTTTCAGCGATGTGCTTTGTTTCCACACGGAGTACTGTTGGACCGGGACCGTAAATAAACAGTTCCTGCAGCTGTCAGAAGGAGAAAAGATGAGAATTCACACTCGCCGGTGAGACGGAGAATCAGTTTCGGTTCAAGTAAAGCAGTTTGAGTCCAAACAGAGCCTCGGGGCTCGTATCATTTCGGTGCTACATGGAGTGGTGTCGCCGGGCGGGAGTCAGCGGGCTGCTGTGCTCTCTGTCTCTGCTCTGCGTCCTCCTGGACATCCAGCTGGACGGTGAGAGCCTCACACACGTCGGTAGCTTCATTATTCAGTTGAAGTACGAACATTGTAAAACAGCAGGTTAAAAAATAAAATAAAATCACGTAATATTGGCTTATTTTTTGCCCCGACACTGTAAGGTTTCGCTACCAGGTTTTGCAGTACAACTTAAAATGATTCACCATGTGAAGTGTAATATTTACTTCATAATAACGCGTCCCTGTGTCCAGACAGAGATGTTCATTTGTGTATATTAAATAAAGAAAAGTTTTGTTTCAGTTTCGATGTATCGGTAGCTTTAGCTAGTTGCAGTACCTGCAACCTTTGTGTTTAAAGATAACAAAACAGCCAAATTAATCACTAATGTTGGATATGCATATGTAAAAGGTGTGACACAGCAAAGAAAATCTGTAAATTGCTGCGTTTGTTTTATAAAGTCGGAGATAGTTGACGAATTTAAAATGCAAAGAAGTTCTTTAATTTTAATGTAATTTGCCATCACTGACTCTGTCTTTATTAATTATAATAGATGTGGGGGGAAAGTAAAATAAATGTGTGTGTGTGTGTGTGTAGGCGGAAGGCTCAGGCAGCTCCCCTGCGGTCTCCTTTGTTGGGCTAACCTGCCGTTT
>JBAMYA010045625.1:0-11587 GCA_037176975.1 Arrhamphus sclerolepis | reverse complement strand
AATTAATTGATTCAGGCAAAGTTTTTAGTTAATTTGCCTTCATTTTTGGGTTAAATATTTAGTGTTTTCAAGTCAACAGGCTGAGGTTCAAGTGAAGTCAATAGATATTGGTGGGATGTCCAGGGCAAGTTGAGAGTCTTCTCATATTTTATTAAGTCAATGAATCCACAGCTCTAAAGAGATAGAAGTTGTGATATTTACACCATGATGCAAGAGTGCATACATAACACCCAACCAGACCATCATGTTTCTGGTTATCAGGAGAGGGATTTGAACCCACAAGAGCACCTGCTTATTGGATCTTAAGTCAAACACCTTAACTGCTCAGCCATCCTGATGCGTGGATCATATTTATAATCCATCTGAAAAAGATCAATGCACACCCTAAGATTTTGAAACTGACACACTGCAAGCTCTTCTAGTTCCTTCTCACCTCCGCAATTTTCTTCCAGCGACTCTAGATAAGTTCCAGAAATAACAATGTTTTTCATATAGACATGTTTTTCTATCATTGACTATAAAGGGTCTGGAATGCATTACACTTACATGTTATATTCAGTTTATATGTTGCTAGAACATTGCTTTCACTCCATTGACCATACTCACCAAGTGCCCATTTAATCTTAAAGTAATGAAACCTAAATCATTACATTTAGCATAATCCTCTGACTTAATAAATTTGGACTAGGCCTGTCCTTGAAGGCCAGTCACATACAGTATATGTGAGCAATCTCCACTTGCCCTCATTTATTTTAACAAGAAAGGGGTTTGAATGCGCATTAGCATTTATTTAACCAGACTTTGCCCAAGGCATATGCAAAATAAGTGGCCGCTTAGCGCCCCTGCGCCACCAGGGGCCCCCCAAAAGTGGTTGAAATGCCAAAACATCATGATTAAAAATAGTAATTATAAGAAAAATTACTTTGAATTGATAAAAAACATAATACACAAAAAAATCAGTGGTCTTTCCTATTTTTATAGTTAACACACCAATGCTAAGCCACTGGTTTAATTGATCATTCCTGCTGCTGGCTGTCACCACTGTCGGACACTGCGGAGGCTCCACCTGGGTGGCTGACTCACCTACCTGACAGGTCAAGGCAGTAACAGTAAAGACATGTCTCAAAGAACAATCTTTCCCGCTGGAGTAGAGAAGGGAAAAAGGAAGAAACTGGAGGAAGAGAAAGATTAAGGTAGGTTTGCATGTTCTTACAGTTTTTTTTTGTTATCATGAGTCAAGCCTTGGATTCAATTCAGGTGTGTTCCAGCTATCTCCAACAAAATGCGTCTAGATCTAGGCTGCCAGGGTCAGGGACCAATCAGAAGGCTGATAAAGGGTCAATTGGCATTCTAATTAAAATGATGATGTTAAGTAAAAAAAAACTGTAGTTTTGTGCTCCTGGCTCAAAGTCTGTTTTAAAATAAAAGAAAATACTGAAATTTGAGTGTTTCACCTTTTTGCAAAAAGTATCGAAAAGTATTTAAATCCATATTGGTATCGGTATTGAAACAGAAATTTGGTATTGTGACAGCCCTACCTAGATCCAGTAGCTAACCTTAGACAGGCTACAGTAAAAATGGAAATGCTACCTCTTAAAATATAGACTGGGTGGATTTAAGTTGTCGAGATTGTTCAGTACTTATTCATCAAACTTTACTATGTGCAAGACTACGATAGCCGTTGTAGTAAGCAACGCTAACCAATGTTAATTGAAGTTGGTGAAAATATGTCGCTAGGATTTATATGCTATGATGTACTTTGTCATACTGGCAAGATTGCGTTTAGGCTAATTCCATATATAGCCTTGCAAGCTGTAATGTAAGAGAGTCTTTTTTTTTTTTATGGAAAAATGTTGTGTTTGGTAGCTAGCCTAAATGTGGAGATGAAAAAAGCTTAATTAGACTATTCGTGTCATTTTTACTGTGGCCCTGCAATGGACTGGTGACCTGTCCAGGGCGTACCTCTGCCTTTCGCCTAAAGAGAGCTGGGATAGGCTCCATGGATGGTGGCATTTTTACAGGCTACTCTATGCACAGAAATGATCTGTTCAGACTTTAGTATGTAACCTTAGTGTCAGGGTAAACGTTGTTGGGTAGTTAAGTTTCATTCAGTTCTTATGGTTTTGTTATATTTAAGATAAATTTGTCTTGCTGGCAGGTTCATGACATAAAAATATTTTTTTTGTTTGTTTGTTTGTTTTTGTTTTTTAAATTAGAATTATTCATTGCAATAAGTTATGTTCAAATAAGGGACCCCTACTGCATCAGAACAAAGGACGTTTTAGTTCTAAAACATTTATGTGATGTGACTTTTGTTCACCAGATAGGCATGCAACTGGCCACTCGTTTGAGAACCAGTTCTCATTTAAAAATGTGACCAGGCCATGAGGCCCCAGCAGAAAAAAAAAACTAAATATAGAGACACATTTGCATATGACCATAAAAACATACCAACCCAGTTAAAAACAAGGATTCTTAACCTTATTGATGCACACACATGCATGCGGATGTGATCTGGGATGATTAACATGAACAGTAAGATGTTCAGTAAGAATCTGTTGCAAATTTAACTTGAAAGTCATGAAAGATGTCAAAGTTGTGAGTTTTAGGGTATTTTGGAAATTATACCAGTCGTTTACTGCTGCAAAATGAAAGGGCTTGGATGTGAAATTAGTAGAGGTTTTGGGGTAAAGAACTTGATATATTCACTTGACCTCGTTCGGTGTGAACTGCGGGTGACGTGAAGAAGAGATGTCAGGTATGATGGGGTCATTGTTTTATAGACAAAGTGAAACCAATGATGGAGCCACCAAGTATGAAGGGAGGACCAACCCACCAATTTGTAGAGATCGCAATGGTGAGTGTGAAAGGGTGCATTAGTGGCAAAGCGAATAGCTGAGTGATGAAGAGTGTCTAGTTTACCTAGAGCAGTGTTTGAGGCCAATTTGTAGATGATGTTACCATAGTCCAGAACCAGTTTTGTCATCCTAATTGTCATTTGTTTGGTAGTGTAAGTAAATGAAGGTCTCCTGCGGAAAAGAAAAACTAATCTAGCTTTGACTTTTGGTTGAAGGTTGTTAGTGTGTGTGTAAAATGACAGAGATGAATTCAACCAGACACCTAGATATTTGTAAGTTTAAACATAGTCCAGGGCTGATCCATCAATGTAGCAGATCTTGGGGGTATTAAAGACATAACTTTTCTGATCAAAGCTGATGCATTTGGTCTTTTTGCTGTAAAGGCAAAGATGGAGGTTATGAATATGATGGTAGATTATGGTAAATTCAGCAGAATCAACTCTGTACTGTTTTAACATTATTTTGCAGGAGCGCTGTTGAGGTATTTTGGAACCCAACCATCTCCACCTGCCCAGCCCGGTGCCAGCTGTTCCTCAATTGATGAGAGTACTGCATCTGAATTTTGAACAGAGGGAACTCCCTTTTTTCAGATGTTGGAAGTTGAAAAACAGTTGCATTTATTTTGAATATGACATGACAAATTTAATATGGTTAGCTTATTTTATTTGTTTTAACTACAGGTTCATCTTCTGCAGAGTTCCCAGCACCTGCAAATGAGGAGCAGTTACCAGCATCATCAGCTGCTGTACCAGGTCAGTTAACAGGACAGCCTTTCTATATGCTCAGTTTACTTTGAAATTTGCTGTAATAAATTGTAATTATTAATTTAACTTCCCCACAGGTCCGTCTGCTTCCAATATAGATGTCACATCTACACCCTCAACAGGTTCCAGCCATCAACATGGATCAGCAGCTGCTCCAGCTGACCCAGCTGAGTGGTCCCCTAAATTGACTGATTCACAAAGAACTGGTTTGGTATGCAGAGGGCCACTGCCTATAAGTGGAAACTTTTCCAAAGAAACCTGATGGCAGAAGCTTTCACTACCACTACACCTATAGACAGTTGCTAAATGAGGGGCGGTAAGAGAAGTTTCCAGTTTATTCAAAAGATTATGATGCAATTTATTGATCTGACTGCAAATTATTGTCTAGAAAATCATCAAAACTAGCAACAGAGGGACAACATGACTGGGTGCACTGCTTAAACAACATAAGAATGGTTCAGATCATTGCTATAAATGTAAGAACATAATGTGTATGTTTTTGTTCTTTGGTTTTATTTTCTAGTAGGAGATTGCCTGTTTTGCATAACTTTGCACGTGTTCTATATTTTGAAAACAAAAGCAATTAAACTGGTAGAGTTGTTTACTTTAAATGCAGAGTCTTGTCTGCTGATTTTCTGTTTCTTTGACATAGTTAAATGTGCTATACCTACACGCATCACTCTGAATATTAACAAGTGTTAGCCCTTAAAAGTTAAAAACCCTAGATAGAATGACACCTTGTATGTAAACCAGCTACAAATAATGCAAATGGTAATGGGTGTGTTACACTTACAGTGTTTGAAATAATCAAATAATAGTTAAACAGTGGTGCTGAGATGGTGGTGGGGACCCCACATGAAATTCTGCTTAGGGCCCCATGAAAGCTTTGATACAGCCCTGTATTTAACCATAACAATCACATGAATATTTTCCTGCTGGATTTCAAGCCACCCTTAAAATGCTAACTGTGTTTGAACTTACATGAAAACAAAATTTGACCATACTGGTGAAAAACAAGGTAAATATAGACCCATGAATGCATTTAGATGAAAGGCTTACTAAAGTTCACTGTAGAAAAGCTTGAATGAGTTTTGAAATAGTCTTTCATTTGAAGGCTGATGCAGTCTCGACAGGAAGCACGTCTGAAGCTGTTTTCATGGCAGTTATACTAACACTTTGATCTTGAAACAGCAAAACTACCGTTTTTCTTTTTTACTACATCAGAGTTGTTGAAGTGCTATAAAACATGACAGCACCAAAGAGTTACAAATAAAACAAACAAACAAAAAAAACCAGCAGATTTAAGATTTTAATTGCAGTTGAAGGAAGCAATCTTGTTGAGCAGTTGCAGGAAGGAATACAGCAAAGCTTGGTTAGCTAAACTTAAGTCCTTGTATCAGAAATATGGCACTCTTCAAAAATTATTTTCCCATTGCTTTGATTGTTTCGTCACCTAACTTTGTATGAGATGCCACTTTTGTAGAGTTTTTGTAGAGTGAATTAAAGCAAAGGTTTTTCCATTAAGAGATGGAGAATAATTGTTCAGAGGAAGTCTTAGGTGTGAAATCGTCCCTGACAACCTTGTTTGATTTATTTTCTTTGTTACGTGACAAATCAACGCTTGTGACAGCATTTTCTTTTTTCAATTTTCTTTTGTCACATGCGTATGATGACACTTTACAAATGTTACCTTGGTTGCTGTGGTCTTAAATCTCTTTGGGTGACTGTGATGGTCAAAGAGAGTCAGCAAATTGGAAGAGCAAATTTTTCTGGGACGTATGTGAAGGGGTTACTAAACAAATATCAAACCAAATGTTCCATTGCTACCAAAAAAAAGATTGTCAAAGACATGACAGTTCAAGTTCAGGGAATCACAAAAGTCTTCACAAGACATTTTAGTTTACTGATATAAAGTCATTTCCTTTAGGCTATCGTGCCTAAAATAGAAGATATAGTGAAGAAATTTCAAGGAAAATGGACTGTAGCAACGGTGCAGCCATTGCTTGAATGAAAGAAAACTGGACTTCTGCTTCCTGTAACTTTTTCACCTCGTATCCAAAAAGACATACTATCTTTAAAGTTTGACTTATGCGCCGGTATCCAAATGGCCTCACGTGGGAATGACTCAGCATTTTGTTGTCAAGGCTGATCTGCCCTAAGAGATGGTCACAGAAGTGAAACAAAGAAGAGATTAGCTCTGTGTCGAGATGCATGTTAAAAAGGGCAGACAGGCAACCTCCAGGCAAAGGATGCATTAGCTGTTTTGGTGTGACACCTGTCGGACAATTTACACCACAGCTGATGCAGCGCGATGTCACGCTACATGTCTAATGCAGAATGCCTGGCTGTGAAGTTGAAAACGACATTAATGACCTGCAAGATGGACCATATGGATGGATCATGCATGACTTTAGTGACTCAAAAGAACAAAGCCTGTCAGCAGCTTATAAACCCTGTAACTTCAAAACTAGTAGTTTGCACGTTCACTGGACCTCAGCTAAGGTCTAACAACTTGACCACAAATATCATATAGATTTAATGCCTACATGCTTGATCTCCAAGAAATGCAGTTTAAAATAGATTTTTTTTTTTTTTGTTAAGGGATATCTGGATAGCATGTCTCGGGGAAAAAAACATGGAGGGCTAGCTACTCACTCCCCCTCCCTCCACAGTTCTACAAACTGAAAAAAAAAACATGCTACTTCATGTCTTCATGAGCATTAGTACAAATGACTCAGTGTTTGTTATAGGCTGGGATGTCTGCTGCCCCCGCTGCCCCCCATTTGTTTTCAGTTTCAGGGGGTGCCACCTTGTTTTTTGTGCAGCTAGCAGATGGTTTCACTCAATGTGACAAAAAATATTTTAGGTTAGAAATAACCTACCTTGAATCCTCTGCCTTAGTTCTGCATCTGAAATGTATTTGCTTGTATGAAAAATAGAATTAGTCGGTTCATCTTTGCTTATTTTTACATACTTCTACATGCCACGTCTACCTTGTTCATCAGACCAGACTTATATGATGTCTGACACCAGAGTGGTGAATGGGGTGGGCTTAAGATTCAATGAGCAAATGCCCATATGGGTTCAAACTTTACTCTTGGCAGCGTGGTCTATTCTGCAACAATGACAACCTAATCAGGTTGTTAAAGAAGCAGTTATCAGGAGTGGGGTTTAAATCCACAAGAGCAACTGCTCATTGGCTCTTAAGTCCAACACCTTAACCACTTAGCCGTCTTGATCATTAACAGCTAAATATTCTGAACATGTCTCAGTTGGTGAGCCATCCGGATTTACAGGATACTCTTACATTCCACACTTAATCAAAGAGGTATTATCCAGCCTCTCCACATTATCTACCCCTTACGCAAAGTGGAAGCCTACAAAGAGGGTGTCTGGTGAGCAAAATCCAAAACACCTGCTGACCTGTTGGTGTATCACTAACTCTTTAGTAAAGAAATCTCAGCAGTGGTCTTAGAATGTGTCAATAGACTTTAACAGTTTACAGAACTGGCAAAAAGTACTAGAAAGTACAAAGAGTACTTCAAAACTTAGCACACTAGTTAAACGAGAGAGAACAACCAGCAGAATGGTGGGCCATTAAATTTTCATGCCAAATTTCTGACTTTGAAAAGTTAGTTTTTCGATAGAACAGCTATGTCTTTTATGAATCATCCAACAAATTGACAGGTCTTTGTTTATTTATATGTTTGTATTTATCAGCAACTGGAAGTTGTACATAATTTATTTTGCTCATTTAAATAGGCTAATGAATGTAGCGGGTGTAGTGGGTGTAGGAGGTGTAGCTTCCTCAAGCTGTGATCGTCGTGGCTCACTGAAGCAGTTCACAACCGAAAGTGAAGCAGCAGTGATGAGATTGAGCTCTTCCAAATCTGAGACCCTGAATCTGAATCTCTGTCAGGAAAAGGGTGGAAAACCTAACAGGGTTTCAGATGAGGTGCTGCCTCCAGTGGAGGAGTTCAAGTATCACCAGGTCGGAGCAGGAGAATACAAGTGTGCGTCATTGTGTCTTTAGCAGGTCGTGGTTAATGTGCTCCTGTCTCATTGTGAGATCTACCACCACTGTTTTTGAGCTACAATGGACCATTTTTTGTGAGAATGTCGTCTTTCACTTGAGATGGCCATCATCATACAGTGTGAACCCGGCATTAGAGATGGAGTGACAATCCAGCTCCGACATTTGGGACAGACTTGATCAGGAGTCGTTGCTTCTCCACCTTGAGAGGAACAAGTTGAGGTGGTGTCTGGTTTTGGTGCCTTCATGGTGAAGGGTTTGGGGCATGTCAGTTGTCTCTAGGGTCCAGGGTCCATCCAGGACACAGTGGATGGATGAATGTCTGGTGTTGACAAATTTGTCTCCACTTCTAACTGGTTTTACCACCAAAGCTTTAGACGTTGATCTAACTGGCAAATTGCCTCAGAGATGCAGGAGCTGCCCTAATTTAGGGGGAGCATGTATTCTTGTAGATTTAGGACAAAACCAGCCATCAGCATTGTAAAATTCATACGGGAACAGCTACTTCTCCACTCAGAACTGAGAGGTTTTCTTCTTGGTATCAAGAACATTTATTTACCCAAAATCACACCAAATCTCCTTTTAAAGTTTGAGTAATTCTTTATTTGTTTCCTAGCTCAAAATAATGTGAGCGTAGGGAAAAGATTTTGCTGAGCAACATGTCTGTTGACCCGTTTTCATCAAAGACACACTGACTTTGCAAGACAAGCACAGTTTAGCCATGCATCATGTGATTTTGTTAATACAAACACTTCAAATTCTGCACGTAAGTCACTTTGACACATACACAATTAATAAATAATCCACAGTAACAGAACTAAGCAGTGTGATGATTTGAATTTTAAACTGCTTTATCTGCAAGGTTCCCGTTTACTGTGAGATTGAAGCACTATACTGATAAATGGATGAGAGAGAAAAGAAAAATCACACTGACAGATTTGCTGAGCTTGAGTTTATATGAAATAAAATAAATAGCTTCAGTTTCTGTGCACTTACCTGTCATTCTCTGCTTGGGTTTAAACAAATGCATAGTTAAACATTGTCACATACATTTATTTTAGTAAACATGGTCACTGACACGTGCGCACAGTGACATAAAAAGATAGAGGCAGTGCTCAGTGCATATATATATATACATATACATACATATATATTTATGTATATATGCTGCCAGGTTCTGCAACCAAAGATATAAAATTGTATATGCATGTGTGTCCACGCATGTGCTTGTTTGTGTCAAACCACCTGGAGCCTCTTGTGGAACAGATGGACAGCAACCAGGGAGGATAAAACTGCTGTTACTCATTGTGTCCTGTTGTCCTCTCAGTCTGGCTTTACCTCAGGAAAACGAGGTTACATAATGTGTTTTTAACAGTCAAGGTCAGAGTTATTTAGAATGCTGAATTGAAAGAATGAAACTGTTACAACAGAGGAGAGGCTGCATTTATCTCATTTTAAAACCTGGTAAGGGAGGAGATTTTTTTTCTAATATCCTTAGCAAAGCTTAGAATGACAGTGCTTTTTTTTTTTTTTTTTTTGCATGCAACCGTTCATAGCTAGAAAACAGAAATATCTCAATGATTTAAAATAACCTGCAGGTGCAAAATTTAAAACAGTAGTAATAGTAATAATAGTACAACATATTACCTTATTAATCATAAAAATGACTATGCCGTTAGGTGTTTCACAGGTCAGAATTCAAGTCAAGACAGTGCTAAGTATCCAAAACAACAAGCCATTGGCTATGCCAGCTGTTGATCAGTCTACACCCCTAATTATGCTTAAACCTGTGGTTTCATATTGAAATCTAGTAATGGAGATCAAACCCAGGCTCTAAATATGTCTATTTCTGCTCTATTGGCGAACATTTTACCATGTGGGTCAGTGGAGATCAACTCACTTTTGTAGTTAGCGGATGTAGCCCCTTGATTCAAAGAATTACAAAGGAACTTCTGCAGTTTTTGGTTCAGAAAGTTCCCCGATAAACATGGAGATTTGGTCACATATATGACACTGACTAATATTTACTCTTGTTTGGTCTCTGGCTCTATCACTTTTGCATTCTCTTCTGTCATGATTACCTTCTTCACCTATGCCATGATGTCCCTGGCAGCTCCATGACCTAGTTTACCTGATTCTGGTTTCAAACCTGATGGCATGAAAAGAAAAGTGTCACCCAGAAAGATGATTTCACTCTCGGTTACAAATTCTGGGTTTTGGTTTTGGTTTAGATTCTTTGGCTCTTAATTGACGGCGTAGATGTGAGTATGAAGTTACTTTGGCTGGTTTTAGGGATGGTAGACCAAAAGAGCTTCAGCAGATGTTGATAAAGTGATCAAATGTTGCTTCAAATGAAAATGAAACTGATACTTTGACATGACAAAGCTCTTTTTTGCTGCTGCAGTCTTCTAACTGTGATTCACGTTGCTTCTACATGATGAGAAGTGAAAAGATATACTTAGTTATTTGATCTTCATTGGCACAAAGTATTTGCTTATTAACAAAAAAACAAATTCAGTTGTATTCTAACTTGCACAACATGGGCAGCTAACATCATTTCATTGATCCACTGATCAGCAAAGGGATGATTGATAACAAGTATGTGGCAGATGAAACCATCCTATCATTCTCACGAACAATAAGAGCAAATAAATATAATGCAGCCATCATTGCCTTGCATCAAAATGGTCTCACATGCAAGCAAATTGCTGCTAAAAATAACCATTTACCGCATTATGAAAAACTTCAAAGAGAGAGGTTTAACTGCAGTGAAAGAAAATGGCAGGGACTGGGGACCTACCTCACGGGGCATAACCCTGCCTTTCACCCACAGACAGTTGGGATGGGCAGCAGGAAGCAGGTATGAGTATTAGATGAATGAATCAGGATCTGAAAGCGATATCCAGCATCCCAGTGAACTGTAGAAGTTCTTGATAAAGGTTCAGCACATAAAATATTAATTCTTTGAACTGATCTGATGTATTTGTCAATAAAAAAATTTTAAACTTATGATATGCTTATAAAATTAATTCAGAATGCCATTGAAACCCTTGAAAATCAATTTATAAGAAGACTGAAGCAGGCAAATTGAGCATAAAAAACTTTTCTGTAAAAGTGTTGTGTCACTAAAGATCTCCGGGGCCTGAATGAAATGTGAATCATTCAAAATCTGGAAGTACATCTTTAATTTAGATACGAACACAAATGCATCAGTTAAAATATGCCTTTTTTTCTCCCACATAAATTGTTTACTCCACTTGATGTTTTAGAGATGAAGGAGGCATCTGATGTTTGCAGCCTTCTTTGTGAAACCTTACTGGCAGCAGATCAAGAAGAATCATCTCCAAAGCATCAGTGGTTCTTTTTGAAAACTCACTTTGTGCTCCATCATTCTGCATCTGTCAGGTGTTCTCCCAGTCGCTGTGAACACGGTGGACTCTGCAGTCAGTTCTGGACGGCCTTCCAGTGTAACTGCTCCGACAGCGGCTACAGCGGAGCGACCTGCCACAGCTGTGAGTCACCACCGCATTACCACAAAGACGGGTCTGCAAAGGGCAGAGAGAGGGACAGAGGTGGTACAGATGCATTGAGCTGATTTATCAGACTGCTGAATGGTGAAGGGTGAGGCAGAGCAAACAGGGAAGTCAGGATGGATGAAACACTGAACATGATGAAAATGGAGTTGCTTAAATCTGTTCATTTGCTAAAAATTTTCTTTTCAGCTTGGAAAGACATTGGAGGCAAAGGTTTATATTGTTGTAAATAAGGGTTAAGACAGCAGGAGTCTTTAACAAGACTTTTATTTGAAGAAGCAATTAATAGAAATAGTTCAGTATTCCAGGACTTTTACATACACTCGAACAAACAGGGGTGTCTGTCCGTCCTACCACCTTCAGTTATGGTGTAATTCAAAAACATGCAGACATGAACTA
>JBAMYA010045624.1:0-11587 GCA_037176975.1 Arrhamphus sclerolepis | reverse complement strand
AGGTGCAGAAGTCTGACGGTTACAGAGTTCATTTGATGGCAGCAGAAGGTTGAGCCACATCGTATTAACTGGAGGGAACCATCGTCTCCGTCCAGGACAGTTTCATTAGTTTGTTTGTAAATTGATGCCATTGAACTAAAATTCATGTCTGATTTTCATTAGTTTATTTCCAATTTTACTTTTGCCAGTTTCAAGTTGCTTCTGTGACCATTGCTGTTTTTTTCTTTAATTTAGCCTGTGTGTGTGTGTGTGTGTGCGTGCATGTGTGTGTGTGTATGTGTGTGTGTGTGAGAGAGCGGGATCCAGTGACAGAACAGTTGGCGTGAAGCGCTTTCTCTGCAGGCTGGGTCACACACGCCCTGTTGCCGCAGTAACGTGCCTCAGATGACCTCACATCCCTGACAGTGATGACCCGGCTGCTGGCTGACGGTGTTTCTGGTCTCTGCTTGTGTTTGTGACTTCAGGCTGATACTGAAGGAGAGCGGTTCGGCTCGCTACCTCCACTCGGCGGCGCTGTTGAGTGGCGCCATGCTGGTTTTCGGGGGAAACACTCACAATGACACGTCTCTCAGTAACGGGGCCAAGTGCTTTTCTGCCGACTTCCTGGCGTATGATCTAGGTAAGAGCGAGCTTCAAATGTCACGTCAGTGACGAGCTTCAGCCCCAACCCAACTGTTCCCAATTAAAAGAGGGGTTAAAAAAGAAAAATAGATTTTCTAGCTGGCATATAAAACATTTAAGAAAAATCTGGTGGGGCATCATCATCTTTCTCGGATTAAGAGACGTCTGCAACTACAAACATACATGAAATAAGGGTTGTTAGCTAGAACCTTGATCGTCAGGCATCACACAAAACGACAGTTGTTTTTTTTCTTTTGATGGTGACTGCAGACACCCAAATATACTTTCAAGGATAAACACTGGTGTATTCTGAAGCATTATTGGTCCAACAGGGTTTTCTTTACTCCGAGACAGTTGTTTGGATGCGTCTTCACAGTTATCGTTGGGAGTCGTCGGCTACTAGATTCCTGGTTGCTGATTGGTTCTACTGTTGACGGTTTCTGTTTGACCACAAATCAGAAGGTTTTTACTCAAACTCTGGATCAGCTGGTGCAGGAATCTGGGCTCTTGTCACTGAGAGTTGGAATATAAAGTTTTATTGATCTAATTACCTCAACTTTTCTTTATCTGATGTGTTTTAGGTGAAAGCTGCAATACTAATAAATAAGCTTGAATAACGTCCTTTTACATCACACAAGTCAATGTTTCACAACAAGAAACTGCAATATAAAGCTTTTATTAAAAAAAAGTCACAATTTTACTTAAAAAAAAAAAAGATTTTTAGAGTCAAAACATACTTTCTATAAAAGTCACAAAAAGTTGGGAATTTTATTTATTTAGAAATTGACAAAAATGTGCTTTTTAAGGCAAAGTTGTGATACTGTCAAATCTCCAATTCTAACAAAAAAGAAAAAAAAGCTGAAGAAAATAAATTTTAGGGCATAAAGTTGTGATTTTAAATTAAAAAGCTTCATTGTTAAGTATTTAGTATAAAAATAGCAAATTACAGCATGAAGTCATAATTTTATGGGGATGTATAGTAGTTAATCTTTAATAACACGACGCGGGTCAGAGGAAACAGCAGATGTTTTTGCAGGATTACAGTTTGTTCGGTGTTGGAGGTACAGGAGCGGTTTGTCAGTCTGCCGCTGACCTCCAACAGGTGGAGCAGTCTTTGGGAGTAAACCTCGTCCTGCTGAGACGGTTGGAGCTGGACGTCTCCTCCAGGGAAGTCTCTAACCCCCCGGACTGGGTCTCTGACCCTCTGCAGACCCCCCGACTCCCAAAACACCATGCTGTGATCCGGTGAACGAGTCCACTCTCAGTGGTGTTCAGTAATGATTTTACTGGAAACCACTTCTTCGTTATTGAACTGGTGCTGGCTGACCACAGCTCCATTCAGATGTGATCGTCCAGAAGAGATGCGACTTAAAGATCTGATGAGCCAGAATTATAAGGTACCTTCCAGAATCTGCAAATTCCAGCACAATTACAAAGATATGGAGATGTCTCCCATATCTTTCATATTAGACCCACCAAAGGTCTAACACGGTTTCTTTCGTCTTCTGACTCATTCAGAGTGCTGCTTACAGGGAAAATCACATCCACATCAAGGCTTTTTGCATTAGATTTCCTGCTGTGAATCAGCAAGAAAGTGACTGTAAATGTGCAGCACAACAAAAACAGACCACGAGAGAAGAAAACAGAGGAGCGCTGCAGCGCACGTTGAATATGGATGATTAAGGATCCCATTACAGGATACCCATTTGCACCAAAGCGCAGATGGCACGAGGATGATTCCACCCCTCGACAGGGACAAAGAAGTAGACGGAACGGGGAAGCAATGGGAGGAGAAAGGGGGATTATTCCAGCTCTTCACAGGAGGAGAAAAAAGATGATTATTTATTCAGAGAGGGCCTTCACGGTGCAGAGCAGAAACAATCCGACTGGAAGAGAAGACGAGGAGAAGATAAAATAAGATATTTAGCATGTAAATCAAACAAAACATCTCATGTTTTCATGGAATATCCGGAGAACTGACATCATGTCGCTGCTGACTGTAAACTACACCAACGCATACGTGGATGAATAAACGCAGCCGAGCGCTGGTGACGGAGAGAAATAACTAAATGAAGGAGGGATTTGGGGAGACTAAACAGAAGAAAGAGGAGTGCCTGAAGGGAGTGAATGTGTTCAGGGAGAAAGCGGATAATAAGTTTGTGAATTTACAGAAATATTAAAGGTGATAAATGATGAAGTCGGAGTTCAGAGTGACGGACCGTCTTCCCTCTGAAACCTCATTTAAAAGCATCTTACATTTGTCTCCAAATTTCTTGATTAGCTCTCATGTTTTCCTCAACCAGCAGCACAAGAATAAGATAGAAACTGAAAATGAATTAAAATGAGGAGCAACAAAAGTCAGCACCTGAAAAACTGAAGAATAAAAAGATAAACTGCAGCGTAACATGGATGGAAAAACGGGTCATCCTGAGAGAAATAAAACAACACAGCTGAAGTTAAAATAAGCTAAAAGAAGTTAGCTAACGGCTGTTCTCGTTGCGTTCTCTGTGGTCTGGAGTCCCTCAGGGTTCAGGTCTGGCCCCAGTTTCATTCTTGGATTTAAATCCACTTGGTCACATTTTCATCATTTTTATGCCGAAGACGTTAAACTTTATTGTTCGTTTAATGAATTTCACATTTAATCAGCATTGTTAGAGTTCTTGGTTGAACCCAACTACCTCAGAAACCTCCAGACCCTCAGAGACCTTCAGACCCTCAGAGACCTTCAAACCCTCAGAAACCTTAAAATCCTCAGAAACCTTCAGACCCTCAGAAACCTTAAAACCCTCAGGAACCTTCAGAACCTCAGAAACCTTCAAACCCTCAGCAACCTTCAGACCCTCAGAAACCTCCAGAACCTCAGGAACCTTCAGACCCTCAGAAACCTCCAGAACCTCAGAAACCTCCAGAACCTCAGGAACCTCCAGAACCTCAGAAACCTCCAGAACCTCAGAAACCTCCAGAACCTCAGAAACCTCCAGAACCTCAGGAACCTTTAAACCCTAGAAAACCTTCAGACCCTCAGAAACCTTTAAACCCTAGAAAACCTTCAGACCCTCAGAAACCTTTAAACCCTCGGAAACCTTCAAACCCTCAGAAACCTTCAAACCCTCAGAAACCTGAAACCCTCAGAAACCTTCAAACCCTCGGAAACCTTCAAACCCTCAGAAACCTGAAACCCTCAGGAACCTTCAGAACCTCAGAAACCTTCAAACCCTCAGGAACCTTCAGACCCTCAGAAACCTCCAGAACCTCAGAAACCTCCAGAACCTCAGAAACCTTAAAACCCTCGGAAACCTTCAGACCCTCAGAAACCTTCAAACCCTCAGAAACCTTCAAACCCCCAGAAACCTTCAAACCCTCAGAAACCTTCAAACCTCCAGAAACCTTCAAACCCTCAGAAACCTTCAAACCCTCAGAAACCTGAAACCCTCAGAAACCTTCAAACCCCCAGAAACCTTCAAACCCTCAGAAACCTTAAAACCCTCAGAAACCTTCAAACCCTCAGAAACCTTCAAACCCTCAGAAACCTGAAACCCTCAGAAACCTTCAAACCTCAAGAAACCTTCAAACCCTCAGAAACCTTCAAACCTCCAGAAACCTTCAAACCCCCAGAAACCTTCAAACCCTCAGAAACCTTCAAACCTCCAGAAACTTTCAAACCCTCAGAAACCTTAAACCCTCAGAAACCTTCAAACCCTCAGAAACCTGAAACCCTCAGAAACCTTCAAACCCTCAGAAACCTTCAAACCCTCAGAAACCTCCAGAAACCTGAAACCCTCAGAAACCTTCAAACCCTCAGAAACCTTCAAACCTCCAGAAACCTGAAACCTCCAGAAACCTTCAGACCCTCAGAAACCTTCAGACCCTCAGAAACCTGCTGTTGTGTTTAACAGTTCTCGTCTCTGGTGGACTGTCACTCAAGACAGACTTTTCTTGTATTTCTTGTATAAATAAAGTTTACTTAGGTCTGGATGGACCCCCACCCCCGCCGTGTGTTCATAATAGCAGTCCAAAGCCCAGATAAACGCGTGTGTTTTCCAGATCAGTATGTGGAAGGTGATAATAATTGTTGAAAGTAACAGACTTGAAAGCGAAGTCGCAGGTCCGCAGATGAACAACGTTGCTTGTTTCACCTGTCAGTGTTTTGGCTCATCTCTGTGCATCTTTGTCATGTGTCATACAGAATCTGATGGTAAAAACGTGACGTCTAAACCAAACTATAAACTACGACGGCTGGTTCCACAGAAAACTGTTCAAACTTCTGAAGTCTGGTGTTTTAGCCTCCACGAAAGTCATCTGGGTTTTCTGTCCTGTCTCATCTCTGCAGGACGTGATTAATTAGCTACACCTGTGGAAATCGCTTCTTCATCCCTTGTTTTGTCTTCATTTGCTCCTCCGCTCGCCGCTCGCCGCGAGTGGCGGTTTGGTGCACTAATTTGTTTTTGTTTTGCTGCGCTAACCTTGGAGGGGCGACATGATGTTATTGGCTTCTTCAGCTCCTCTGTTGCTGCACATTAGAAACAGCGCAACATGGAAAGCACTTTTCATTTGGATTTAATTCTCCTTCTGCCCCTTCAGCTCTGCCCCCCCTCCCCCCACCCTGCCACCCTTACACTTCTAATTAGATTTTAGGGGAAAATGAACTCTGATTAAAAACGAGGTGCTCTCCAAATTGACACACCGCAGGCTCCCACCCACACGCTGTGTGCAACACATGAGCGTACACAAATGCAGATCTCGCTGAAAGGCCCACGGCGGCTTGGAACTTGTTTTTAAGATGCAGTGATTACATATTGGGGGGCCAGGCGATGGCTGCCGTTCAAGCCTCCATCGTCATGGCTTTCTTAATCAAGTCCTCCATTAGTGTGGATCTGATCAAGCTGTCAGTCACGCCGACACGCCTTCCTGCTTGGATCTGGCTTCAAGATCTCTTTCTCTTGTCCCACCATGTATTATTAACAGATTTTCTCATATCCTGAGAGGATATTAAAATCTGTGCGTATGTGTGTGTTTTGTGGTCAGTAAACACGTTTTGAGTCTGCAGTTTCTTGGTGGACAATATGACAGCTTCAAAGTCTGCGTGGCTGGTTAGTCTAGTATTCTAGTCTATATTCAGTTATGTCTATACATGGGATCAAATGTCACTGGAGCGGTGATCTTTTTTGGAGGTTTTTTTTAGATGTAGTTGTTGACTGGAGATCAGATATGGTTTGCATATCAGGGAGTCTCGACTTTCAGGTTGACTCACTGCACACTCGCATGCAGCATAACTGGATTACATTAGATTCACTTTTATTGTTAATGCACGAGTTTAAAAAGAACGAGGCAGTGAAATGCAGTGTGGCACCTAAGCAGAAGTGCAGAGGCAATAAGTGGAGCGAGTACAGATAAATAAACATAATATACAGGCAATAATATAAGAGTAGGCAGCGTGACATTTGTGTACAGTTGTACATGGAGACTGGAGTGCAGCTGGCTGCCAAACAGTTGATAAACGGTGCAAAATACAGAAGTTAGAATATTATATGTGTATGAAATATTACTGTTGTATCTTCAGTCAGGATGCTGCAAATGGCACATCTGCAGAAGTTCACCGGAATGGATGAATAGAGGTGTTAATTCAGAGTCTAATGCAGTTCAATCCAAAACCCAAATTCTAAGAACCAAAACCTGAATCTGTAACCAGAAAATACAAATCTGTGACGGACACTTCAATTATCCTTATCGGTTACACATTTCTTACACTTTACGGTTCTAAAACCATCTCCACTTTTGAACAGCCAATGAGCTGCTAGATCTCAGCTGTGTCCCGCCTCCTCTGCTGTTGATTGACTTTGCGCTGATTTGACACTCATTTCAGAAACGAAACTGAGAAACACTGTTTGAAAACATAGATGGTTCTAGAACTGATGAGAACAGAACGATTATTGAGGTCTTGGTTCTCAGATTTTGTGTTTTGATTTGTAATACATTTGGCTTGGAACTGACACCATAGAAAAGATCCACATCCATGTGGTTTTCCAGCAACTGGAAATACTCCAAATACTCCAGTAGTCTTGACTTGTGTACTTGGCAAGTACGACTTGGGAGAACGTACCTCAGAGGATGATAGCATCGCAGCTCTGCTAGCAGGCTAACATGTATTCAAAAAATAACACAAAATAAACACCGTTAATGTTTAAGAGGCTCGGAACTGACTCCTGGCAAAAGTGTCTGTAACTATTACTTCACATTTAATGTTTTTATATTTGATGATGTTTCACAAAGGGGGGAATGAGCTCAGTGCAAACTTGTGGACTGCTGGAGTTTCAGGATGATGGTCAAAGATGACACGTTGCCTCATCTAACATGCAGGCACATGTTGGTTAAAAAGCCCAATATTCCACTTGCAGAGGGAGGCGCTGATGCTGAGGTCACAAAGAGCCACAAGGAACCCCAAAAAGTACTGAATGCTGAACATTTTTGCATATGTGTCTTTGTTTTTCAGGTGTGTGAGGACAGATCGTGAAGAGTGAGTTCTGAGTGCTCTTCCTTGTGCAGAAAGCAAATTGATGTTGGTCCAGTGGACTAGCTGGCCAAAGCACTTCATTATGATGGATGTGAGCACCACTGGGCAGGAGTCATTGAGCCATGATTGAGTGGATTGTTTTGGCACTGGCATCACAGAAGTTGTTTCAAAGCAGGTGGGCACAGCTGCTTGAGCGAGGCGTAGGCTGAAAATATCAATAAAAGTCCAGCCAGTGGCCCACCAAAATGCCCTGGGCACACATCTGGGGATGTTGTCAGGCCCCAGCTGCTTCGCATCCATTTATACAGCTCAGTGCAGCGCTGACTTTGTTATAGAGAAAGTGAGGGGTCGTCTCCATCAAAAGGCGGATAAAAGTTATTCAGATCATTAAGGAAAGCTGTCAGACAAGAGGAAGCAGTTGGTGAGCTTGTACTCACTGATGGCCTCATAGACTGAGGATGACAGGATAACCTGTAGACCTGAGCATCACCTGGTCTAAAGGCTGTTGTTTATGGGACTTCTCTGCTCACCCATGGCTCCTGGTTTTGGGACATGGTGATGCGTTTCCGGGTAGTGACCTGTTAATGGTGGTGTTGGAAGTACAGTGAAAGTGTAGCTGCCAATGTGGTTGGTCTGTGCAAATGACTGGTTACAGAGTTACAGATTCTGTGGAGACGCCGAGCCTAGGGATGCGATCTGGGTCCTTATACGAATGAGGGATGATACCATGAGGAACGTTATGAAAGATTAAGCTTTGTTTTATCATAACACAAGCATGAAGAAACCATAAAGACATCCCAAATGATTATATTTATGTATAACATTTTGCATCTAATCTGTTCCTCGTAATTTTTCTCTGTCGTTCAAAGTGTTGTGGTCAAGTGCAGCGCTTTAAAAACTAAAAACAATTAAATATATCTACAGCGTCTCAGGTAGAAGTTAGTTCTTTTTGTTGTAGAACTACAAAACTGTGAATAATTTCAGGGAAAATAACTCCTGCCATGCTTATTCTACGTTTTAAAGTGAAAGTTTATTTCAGTGCTCAGTGTGCCAAGTGCCAGAAGTGAGAAATATTTAAAGTTTTAGCAGCACATGTGCTACAAGCTTCAGACAGATTGTGGGTGTCTGAAAGCTGCACACAGCTGGAGCTACTGCTGAGTGATGATTACCATAACAGAGGTACCGATCTGATCAGGTTATATTAAAGTCTGTCTGACAAAGCAGCTGCGTCCGTGCAAAGAACCAGGGACCGATCTCACATGAATATCAAAAATTCAGATCCCCAGACAGGTGTGAGAAGTTCTGATATTATTAGAAGCTGATTGAACTTGCATAGCAACAGACTCGTCACTGTTCTTTTGCATCTATTATAACTGAAGTGCTCAGTTTCTGTTGTCAGGCCATTGTCATTCACAATACTTATTTGACTTTAGTCGTGTTCTTCATCAAATACATTTTTCTCTCTGATTTTTCAACATTTTTTTTATTTTCTACTGTCAAGATTCACCAATTAGTTCCCATAAAATGGCTTTTTTGCTATAAATGTTCACACATTTCCTGTAAAAACCTTTGTTCAAGCCTCAAACTGCACGTATGTGCCCTTCTGTACAGGATGCACCTTATTAAAGGTAGCTTCAAACATCCATCCATCATCTATACCCGCTATCTCCTGTGCAGGGTCACGGGGGTCTGCTGGAGTCTATCCCAGCTTACTTCAGGCGAAAGGCAGGGGTCCACCCTGGACAGGTCACCAGTCCATTGCAGTAGCTTCCAACATTCCCATTAAAAGAAATGTCAACAAAGTACAGTGAGCTAGCTACTTCTTCCAGAGCAGGAAAGACTATGAAGAACAGATCTACCAGTCACTTTTTTGCAGTTTGCCTTGATGCAACATGTAGTTTTATTTGGAGAGAGGCGCGTGTCAGGGTTCGCTGTAGCTTCAGTGATGGGAATGTGTTTCTCGACAGTTTCCCACATCGGTAAAAGAAGATAACTCCTATCTCGATGACATTAATTATATGGTCATAAATGATGTCTCCAATGATGCTGCTGTTGTTTTTTTGTTTAGATTTTGTGTATATTAGCATAGGTCCCCTCCCTGTTTTGTTTTTGCTTGCTTCAATCAATCAATCAAACTTTATTTATAAAGCACTTTTCATACAAAAAGGAATGTAGCACAAAGTGCTTTACAAGTCTAAAAATTATATAATTCAAAGGTAAAAACAGGGCCCAATCCCCCCGCACACACACACACACACACACACACAAAGAAAGTTCCCTGAATGTTAGAAAAATGCTTTGTGTTAGAAGTCACTTTGCATGAACTTGTGCCGTATGTTGCATAAGTGACCAACCAATGCCCCACAACATATAAGCCTTCTCGCCTTCTGTTGGGTCCTCATAAAGGAATTCCCACATCCTATCCCACGTAGAGCGTTTTGTTGAGTAGGAATATTTTCTGCAAGGGCTATTGGGTATTTCAGTGGGTCAATCAGGCAGCTCATATACAGAGGTCCTCCTGCAGCAGTAACAGGTTCCACTACTGACTTTTTGCTGCATGTCTTTCCCATTTTCTCTCTGCACCACTTTCCTGCCTCTCCACTGTGAATAAAGACCACTAAAGAAGCAAAATCTTCAAGAAAAAAAAAAAGAAAGAAAAAAGTTTTCAACAATGTATAGTGATATTATTATCATTATTATTATTATTTTTATCAAATGTGCTTAGGCATTTAACCAAGGTAGGACATTTTGGATATGGCAAGACCTAAAAGAAGACTTTTTATGTCCCAACACTGTCAGACTAACTTTAGGGTACTCGAGTATGTGACAAACAAACAAATAAACAAACTAAATAAAAGCTAAACTAGATTATAAAGAGAAAATATTGCCTATCAGTGTAGCCATTACTTTGTTGAAAGCCTTGGTAATTGCCAGAGACTTGAATACATCCACCACTGGGTTAAAAGCAAGCTCTTATATCTTCCTATATATCTTGTAACAGGCTGCGATTGCGGAGCAGGAAAAGTCTTGCCAGTGGTGGATTTTAGATCTTGTCTAAGCCATCCAGAGGCAACATCAAACACAGAGGGGACAAGTATTTGTCCAGCATCTTTGCACATGATCCTTTTTTTTTTATTAAATAGTTAATATAAATAAATAAATAAACAATCTAAACCAGGGATGGGCAGTTTATGATACATATAAAATGGGTATTTCAAAATACAAATATATCTTCAAATTTTTATTTGTGTAATAAATGTGTAATATTTTAATTCCACATTTAATTATTATTTAAAAAGTGCTTTGCATTTTAAAAAGACTAAAAAATTTCCTGACACATCTTTGAGAGGATTTTACAGAGAAAAAACAATACATGTAGCCTGTGAATAGTTCTTCAGAACCAGGTGGAATTTTAAACTTAAACTGAACATTTTAACACAAGTTAATGTTTAGCTTAGCTAGTACTTTAAGGCTAATAGGGCTAACAAGAAAAGTTTTTCAAAGTTGTTTAAACAAAAACATTGATGTATGCAATGAGATGGTTTAATATATTAAATGCACAGCAGAAATGTGCTACATGGCCACAGGAAGTAGGCTACTTTTAAGAAATCTCAGCCTTCACCACAGGGTCTGGCTGTATGCTTTACAGGTTCCCTCAGAGTAAGCCTGGAGCCTTTTCCTGCTGTCTTCAGGCTAAAAGATTAATATGTCACTGACAGATCGCCAATCCATCACAGGTCTATACAACCACACACACTCAGACTCAGGGTCCAGTTAGAATCACCACTCAGAATATTTCCACAAACCAGGAGCCTTTGAACTGTGAGACAACCCAACTGAACCTAAAAACTCCTCTGGGAAACTACTGGCTTTTTAAAATACAAAGACACTAGATTTTATTTCAATACAATACTGCTATTTTTTTTTTGTTTTTTTTTTAGGTTATTTTGATACACTTACAATATTTTTACTGGGATTGCATCAAGTTCATTAATTCAAAGATATGCACAAAATAAATGACTTAACCCTTATATACACCTTCAAAAACGTTATGTAAAATGTCAAAAATATGCTTAAAAACAAGCTATAAAAATGTTTTTGTTTTTTTAAAATATATTTTTCCCTTTAATCCTTTCAACCAACATCAATCCCAATTATACATATCACATATTGATGTTTTGTTTTTTTATTAACCCTTAAAATGTTTTTCTCACAATGCAACTCAATGCAGTAGTGTAAAACACTATAAATTATTTATTTTCAACGTCATGCAAACTGTATAATTTATGGTGTGACTATTGCAGCCTGGTATATGTGAAAGATTAGCAGAAACATTTACTTTTATGCAATATTAATTTTTGCTTTATGTCAAATAGTTAAGTTATTGACACTGCACTTTTTTGTTTCCTAGGAGCACAAAAATGTACAGAGGGTCAATAGTGTGAGGATGTCAGT
>JBAMYA010045623.1:0-11588 GCA_037176975.1 Arrhamphus sclerolepis | reverse complement strand
TATAAACCAAGTAGAGCTCTGAGATCTTTCAACTGGTAGAAGCTCCAGTTACGACCAAACAGGGTGAAAATGCATTTGGATATATGCTGTACATAGATGGAATAAACTTGTACCTCAATTACAGACACTTTTAAAGTTAAACTGAAAACTCGACTGTTTTCCTGTGCAGTTCTTTAGTCGAATTTTACTGCACTGTTTTTACTCATTAATTCTAAGATGTTTTAATCCTTTTTCTGTCCCAGTCTGTTGTGTGTTATTGTATATTTGAATTATTGTTTTTATTAATTTACTTTTTTGTTTCTTTTTTCCATCTTAATACCTGTAAAGAGTTGACTTTGTGTATAAAAACGTGCTGTACCTTAGTGGTTTGTAGACATGTTCACATGTAGATGGTGACTGTTAGACTGTTATAGATTTATTGGTTACTTCGTGTCAGTGTAGCTAACCTACATGATTCTGATTAAATGTTAAATTACAAATAAATAAAATTTGAGAACATGCTTCTTCAGTGAGTGCAGTTGTAGGCTTTTATTGTCACTGTTCAATGTCTAATCTGTTTCAGCCATTAACTTCACAGAGACCAAACTCATTAATTTTCTAAATGCCTTGTCATTTCTCGTTTATAGTTTGCTATTGATATATGAATTATTCACCAAATTATGGTTGAATTTAATACTCAACGTGGAGTTGCAAACACTGAAATATCAGCCTGACAGAAGATACTGAGGATTTGCTGACGAGGTCTCAGTGACAGAAAAATCTTTTTCTTCTTCTTTTAATATAACTTCATATGTTGTATGTGAATCAGCTGAAACACACACACACACACACACACACACAAGAAGAACAGTTTTGTCCTCTGTGGTTTAAATTTAAGCTGACGTGAAAACACTGCCAGAGGAAATCAATAGATTTGTTTTAATTGGAAGTGGTTTCAACGTAAAGTGAAGAAAGCCAGTGGGAAAAGTCAATTGGGAATTTGTATTCAAACCTGTTGTCTTCCTACTTGAACGGTCCTGAAGGCCATTTTAAAAGGCGCTGCTTAGCGTACACACAATCCATGACCTGACTACAATGAATCCCTGACTCCTGTTTAAAAAAACAACAACAAACAATCATGTAGCTTTGATACTTTGTCTTCCCAGTCAGAAAGTAATGAATCAAATCTTGTACCTGAGGATAAAAGCATCACTTTCAAAAAAATGGAAAAAAATCAACACAAATGAAATCAAGGCCACAGAAAGCCAATAAAGTTTTTTTTTTGTTTGTTTTTGCTGTCTTTACAAAACAGAAGGCAAATATCTGAAAGGGGTGAATGAGTGCTTCTGTGTTTAGTGAAAGGAAAGAAGTTGGATTTTAACAATTTGCTATTATGGATGTCACATTTTGGAGCTTTGATTATGAAAAGCATTTGCTGTGGCATTGTCAGGGTTCGAGATTTCTTCTTGAGGATCCTACTTTAATGACTACACTATACTGTTGATAATGTACATTTCCCTGCATCTAATTTCTTTTTTGTTTTGCCATTCTTATATTTTAACTTTAAACCCAGACATGTTAGTCTACCTATCAAGAGAATAACATAAACAATCACTTCCAGCAATACAAAAAAAAAATCCTTAGTAGCTCTTGATTAAAAAAAAGGCACTTTGTGTTTTCTGTTTGCTTCTGCTGATGATCTGTCTTATGTATTCTACTGTTTATAAATACATCAATGCATGACAGATGGGAAGAGAATGGCATTACCTTCATCACATTTTCAAGCAACATTGAACACTTTTTTTAAAGTATGACAGCATGATCTCCTTGTCACGTATCCCACACATCCAGTGTTACATTACAACAACCACGTCTTTCATTCACACCCAAATCATTCCCATCAATAAGCACAATAAGGTCAGGTTTTTGTGTCTAAAGATAGACAAAATAAAGCACCAGTCAAAACTGGTTGTTACCACTGCATTTGGGGCTTTTGGGAGATATGAAAACTTCCAGTTTTCAAAAAAGCAACACAAAACTCCCACTGATTCAGAAAGCACTGTTTTAGCATGAGAGTAAGGACAAAACAGGGAATAATAATGATGTGTTGAACCTTGCAAGAAATTCCAGGCCATGTTCCTGTCATTTTGGCAAGAAAAAGACCAATACTGATGATGACATTACTGGTGATTCTGTCTACTTTTGGGGGAGAGAGACGACCATGACGACGAAGAAGACGAAGACAAAGAAGAAGAAGAAGTGTGTGTGTATGTGATAGAAAGCAAGCACTATATAGTCTAATAGAAAAACTGCCTGTGTCATGGTCTCCAGCTTCCCCTTCTTATGCAGGTCTGCAACTCTCTCCCGTTACCAGATTGTGCCACTTTCAAAGCCCACGCTCCAACCCTGACCTCTGTTTTCTGGTTTGACCAGCATTTTCGGACATTGAACCTGTCTTGACCCTGCACCCTGCCCAGCCCTCAGCAGTTTAGTGAGTCTGATCTGTCTGCTTTGTTGTGACATAGCTGCTTGAATACTGGATCTGTGTCTTTGAAGTAACATTTTGAATTTTGTTTGGACTTCTTTTTGGAACCACTGAACCTGACCTCTGACTGGACTTGGATATTGTTATCATTGTAATCGATTTTCTCCCCAGTGTGGGTTCATGCTCCTGTTTCCTGCCAGGCCATTCAGTACTTGCGTATTTGGCTGGAGAACTTCAGTTCCCCATCATTGGACCCTCCTGTCCTACCTGCCTACTTGCATTCAACCTGCTCCAACTTCCCTGAAGAGACTCACCAAGTCGGCATTAGTTCCAGTATTCCTCCAGACTGCCTGCAAGCCTCAAACTGTCTAACTCCACCTCCTCTGTCAGTCCAAGTGAATCTCAACTAACCCAGCAGATTGGCTTCAACCCTTCCAAACTGACTCACCAGACCGCTAAGCAATGACATCTGGAACGAGTGGTGCAGAGCTGAAAACAAAAGTATCAGAGGTTTGCTTGGACGGGCAGCTTCTCGGCTCGCGACTCACCGACCTACACTGCTAGGCTTTCCTAACACAGTGATGGCTGGTGCTAGCAAAGCTGCATAAACTCAGCCAGCCAAGCTAAAATAGCTAACTTGCATTGAATGAACTTATGTGAGCTTGTTCCAGCTGGAAAGGACTAATTGTACTGCTCATTTGCAATATGGGACCCTGCAGTACAAGGAAAAAAGAGGCTTCAAGAGCAATATTTAGAAAACCTATGGTTGGCATCACAGGAGGAGTCTGTCTTATACAGTCTATGCTGTGAATTGGAATGATGTGTAAAAGACTTTTAGTGACTGACAAGAGTAGAAAAACACCACAGCACCTCTTTTCCATCCAGCTGTGCTGTGCAACTGGCACAGTGGTGTGACATTTTGTTCCATGGCTGTTACACAGGCATAACAGAAATGAAATGACCAGCCATTCTGGGAATGGGCTTGGCAATTTTCTTTGAGGATAATGCATAGATCCTGAATGATGTTCAGGCCTCCTGATTACTTATAAGAGAGAGCAGGGTCTTTGATGCAGCCCCTGGAGAATAAACAGACAGATGACAGATGGATCAATGGATACAGATGACGCTATGTTTATCTTTCTATTCCAACCTGGAAAAAAAAAAAAAAAAAAAAGGACTAAAAACTCTTAATGGTCCATAAGTTTCTGTTGCCATAAGATAAGTAAGTTCTCCCTCGCCACCTCTCTCCCAGTGCTCATGGTAATGGACATTACATCCTCTAGGTGCTGCTAGAGGGGCTTACAGCTTTTTCTCTTGTTCCATTAGGAGTTAATTTCATAAAAATGCCACAAGGAGAGTACCACTTTATGGTATTAGATATGGCAAGATGATAGACGGTCTCAACAAATTTGCTCCTTTAGTGCCTAAAGGTCATTCAAAGTTAGTTGTTTTCCTTTCCAGAGTCCATTACTGTGTATTTTTGTGGATTAATCTCTGCTGCTGCTAGAAGCAAAAGCAGAAAATGCTTCCTCCACCTGTCTCTACCACTGTTGCTGCTCTTACTTGTTTCACCAGCACACACACACAAACAGGTCATGTGACACTGTATCTATGTTTGGTCTCTGGCCATCTTCATTTTGAAGAGCTTTCAAAACTCTACAGCTGCAAAGAAAACAGTATAACATGTGGTTCCTTTTGGCAGCTAAAATGAATTTTAATTCACACCTGTCATCATCATGTGTCTCATCTGGTGACAATTAATTAAGCACCGATTCCTGAAGGCTGTGGGTTTTTCATGGTCGTGGCAAAGCATTTGTGCAGTTCCTTTTCACAATAGGCAGTGCTGAAAGTTGGAGATGAAAAAAAAAGTCACATTTTTCATTGTCTTCTGTCAGTGGGTTAGATGTGTCTAGACAGATTCGGACAGGAGCTTCTGCCTCTGTGGCTTGTTAGTGAAAAGCTGTACGTTTAAGACTTGTGTCAGAGGGACGCTGGGAAGACATCAACAGGTATTTGCCTCAAAAATATGAAAGTTTAACATCTTACCAGAAGTGCAATAAACAACAAGTGCAGGATATACAATATCTGTAATATGTAATACGCGCAGATAAAGTCAGTGCTGTAGTTCACAGGTTGGTATATACGAGGAGGGAGACGAAAAAGGGTGATTGTGTGGGAAGGGGGGAGTTGAGGCAGAGTTCAGTAAAGAGACAGCTGTAGGGAAAAGCCGTTCCTGATTCTGCTTGTTCTAGTCTGGAGGTTCCTGAAGCACCTCCCGGCGGGCAGGAGGGTTGTCTGTGGTAAGTAAGAGGAGTCCTTCAGAACACAGCGAGTTCGACGTAGACGGTGTGTCCTCTGGATGTCTTCACTGGTAGAAAGTGTAGTCCCTGTGGTCAGTTTTCACTACCCGCTGCAGTGCCTGGCGGTCAGTGACTGAGCAGTTTCCAAACCAGACTGTGATACAGCTAGCCAGGATCTACAGTTGTTGGTCAGGATGCTCCCAGTGGTAGACGTTCACCAGGATGGCTGAAGACAGGTGGTTTTTCTTCACTGTTCTGAAGAAGACAAGGCGCCAGTGAGCCTTCTTGACCACGCTGGAGGTGTTGGTGGTCCCAGACAGGTCCACTGGAGACATGTTCAACAGCCATCCCGTTAATGTGGATGGATTCATGTGTGTCTCTTTTCTCCTTCCTGAAGTCCATAGTAAGCTCTTTTGTCTTACCGGTGTTAAGAAGCATGTGCATGATATCATACCCACCTGTTAATTTTGTCTATAGTTCTGTATTAATCTGAACATAGTTTTACATATTGTAGATATTATATATTGTAGATACTGTATATCTTGAACTTGATGGTTATTGACTTGAAGCTTCTGGTTAGATTGTTGCATCAAACCATACATTTGCAGTACTACTACTACTACTACTACTACTAATAATAATAATAATAATAATAATAATACATGTAATTATCATTATTTTGCAGTCAGAAGTCTAAATGTCTAATGTTCCTTTTTTTCACCTCCTCCCTGTGTGGTTAAATGATGCAGATATTTTTGTTATATTCAGCTTTAGTTGTAAGGATGCTTTTATCTTTCCTCACATAATGCACTCAGGGTGAATTAATGGCATGGAGAGTGATTGTGAATGCTTGACACGTGCCTCTGTTGTTACTGGTTGTACCTTCACTTGTTCATTTTTTCCATTTCCTGTTATTAAATGGTATTTTTCATGTTCTTTGTCTCTAATGCTTCTCTTTGCCTTTCTGCCTTTCTCTTTCGCATTATTTCCACGTTTTGTTTCTCTCGAGAGCACTTTAATCTGGTTGAAGATTATAAAAGCAAATACTGTCATCAATAAAGATGTGAGAACCCTACAGCTGTAAGATGCAAGATTGCAAATGTACACTTTAATCCTCAGAAAGATGATCATGTATTATTGGTGACTGCGCTTGTTAAAGCTCCATGAAGACTTCCTTTCAGTGTGACGTATGTTCACCAGCAAGATGAAAAGAGATGAAATGGGAATACAAATTAAATTGAGACAAATTGGATACGTTTACCATTATACAAACCTTGCTGTTATAAATAATATTGATCCCTGCCCTGTCCCCACATTTATTTTAAGAATAAATGATGTACTACGGTTTGTAATCACCTCTCCATCAATGATCACAAATTCTTCTGCAGCTGCAGTGCCATGTTGAGTTTAAAAGAATTATGGCTAATAGTTCAATTTCCACTTAATGTGGAATGGGCATTTTACAGGGAGAAGGAGTGAACGCCCACTGCTATCAGATTGGTACTTTGTATAAGTCGATATCAGTCTAGATGAGCTGAACTGAATGAGCTCCACTGATTACTTCCTGTGGCCATGCCCAGCCACGACATGTCCTTGGCTTGACTCTGCCACTCATCACTTGTGTCCATTACTTTTCTGTCCAAGATAACCCTCCCTGTGTAATTAAGTGCTACGAGGAAATGTGTCTCTGTGGCCAGAAAAACCCCAGCTATCATTGATATTTCAAAATAACTGAAGATGGGCCCTTAATCTCCTGAATGTATGCAAGGTTAGAGACCATTCATGGACCTCCAACACAGAATCCCGTGAAATACATATTTACATCCGAAGCCAGTGTTGATTACAATGCAGGACGATGGATGTACCCTACTTTGTGTGTAAGTTAAGGCAAGTGCTGCAGATATAACATGAACATTCCTGTTGCCTGTGCTTATTAATAGTGTTTCTCCACAATTTGCCACTTATTTACCTTTGCAAAATCTTAACCATTGATTGAACTTTCCATCACATTCCAATAATGTAGCTACAAATGCACCTGCGGATGTCCAAAAAAGAAAAAAAAAAAAAAAAGATTTTGATGGTTCAGATGTTTTTTTTTTGTTGTTTTTTTTTCCAAAACTGTAGAATACAAATTCACATTGTCATTTCTGCACATGCCCCTCACAGCAAGCCTCCCTACCAACCTTTGTCACACCAAACCATTCTGGCAGTAAAGCATGTTGTTGCAGACGCTGCAGCACACATGCCCACTTCTTTCACATGAAAAACCTTCCCTTTTTCTAGAATCAACGTTCTCCTCCGTGTCACACTCGATGCAATGCTGAGGAGCTGATCATCCATGGGTTGGTCCAGGAAAACCAGTGAACCTGCTGTTGGTGAACGAAGCATTCACTGCAGCGAAAACAGATTCCCAGTTGAATTCCAGCAGTTAACTGGGAAGGTCTGTGGTTTACTTTTAGAAAAATCTACTTCTGGTATTACACTCACTGTAAGCGAATATTCGGATATACACAACAACAAATATGCAGCTTACAAGGTTTCTTTTTAATTATCATTCCCTCTTGATTAGATCTGAATAGTGAATCAATACATTCTTTAACAGCAGGTAAATACATCTCCTTTTCTCTCTTGCATAATTAAGTCCTTCTCTTGAATTTAAGTCAATATTAGATCCAGGATGGAAAGACTGAACGAAAAATACGACAGTGAGGGACACATATGGGTACAATGTGGATGAGATGAAGGTGTAAAGACAGCTGAAGACTTTGGAGCTTTATTAAATAATAGACATGAAAATAGTTAATGTCAGGCAAAAAGAAATAGGGAGGGTGAACTCCAATCTAAATGCCTCATTCCAGTAAAGAAATTATATCTAAAAAAAAAAAAGAAAAAAAAGAAAAAAAAAAGCAGATACAAAGACAAGAAGATTTACATTAGCCAGATATGCGCCCATCATTAGAAATCTGTCTAAAAGTGAATAATCCGCTTCACTGATTAAAAAAGCTGCACAGCAGCTCGTCTCAGTAAATTACCAGTATAAGTTGAAGAAAACAAACTTACTTGGCATCCGCTGCGGTGATCAGCCTAAACGAGCCGACAGTGCGAGAACAACGTTAAATTCCCCATTAATGTCAGTTCGCCGCTCACCGACGTTCAACCGTTCAGTGTGCTGACGGGGGCGCGCGGGAGGGCGGGAGCGAGCCTGCTGGCCGTGGACCGAGAGAGGAGAGAAGATGAGAGGTGAGGTGCGTCAGTGGGGAGGAGGTGTGAGGACGACAAAAGTAAAAGCATCAATGAGGGCGAACTATGACACCTCAGACGGCACCTGAAACGATGCAAATACTTACTGCACTTGAACGTGACCTCTGTATTATTCATGAAGTCTGCTAGTCTAATTTGGCTTATCATAATAGTGGAAATAAGTTAATGCACACACAAATATATTTCCCAAGTCTCTCTGTGTGTGTGAAAGAAATGAATAAACAGATTTATTTTTAATACTTCTATAGAATATTGTTAACTGTTAACAGAATAAATACAGCAGTTGTGTAACAGTTGTTTAATGGTGTGAATGAGAGACATGTTGTGCTGCAAAAAAGAATAGCAGCAGACCAGGCCACTACTTGTTTCATGTTCTTGCTGTAGGACAACAATCAGTTTCTGCAGTGGACCCTTGTGGGTTAAATGCTCCGCAACCATGGATCCCAAGTGGAGTTGTCTACAAGTGCCATGGATGCCTTGTCGGTGGTGGTTTTTAGGTGGGGCTAAACATGGCTTTATGTCCATGATACCTATATGGGGCCCCTGCGATTTCCCCTGTTTTTACCCCATGCCCATTTGTATCACCTATGGACCACATAAACTGTATTTTGCCAGTAAGGTATTCATTTAGTCAACATAGGCTTCTAATATATGATCCAGATGGGGCCTTGGCCATTTGTCCATTTCAAGCCCACTCTGAACTCAAGTAGCCCATTTTTAATCCACTTAGGTCACAAATGGACATGTTGACTGGGTATTAGGGTAAACTGGGCAGGCAGCTGCAGTACGTGGAGCGACGGTCACATGTTTCAGGTCTACACTCTCTTTACTTTCATCAGTGTCTGTAGTCAGCCCCGTCACTATTATATTAGGGTCCAAGTTGACTTCAGCTGTTAACAGAGAAGCCCCATTTCTTCCTGATTGCAAAAGTAATACGTCACTAAAAGTACTTCACCCAAAAAAACTCACAGGTTATATGTGAGATTTCAGCAAAGAAATGTCTCAAATGAAAGAAAGTTACAAAAAATATACCTTGAAATTACTGAGAGGGTTTTATCAGTGGAATACTGCTATTGTTTAGGGTTGTCATCAACAAGAATGTCTCTGTGAAGCCTCATAGAAGAAAGGTTGTAAGAGGAGGCAACTGAAAGACCTAAACATCAAATGTAAGGGAACAGAAGGGCTGCAGTTCAAGTACTGCTTGTGTGTCTTTACTAAAGAGGAATAAGGGGTAAAAACATCAAAACTCACTTAAATGTATAAGGCAAGAAAAATATGTAAAACATTTGTGTTGAACATGAGATGGATATAAAATGTTCAACAGGAGAAATTGAATTTATATTAACAGTATGTGCACTTTGGTCACATTTTTAGGGTTTTACACAATCACTTATTCAATGAAAAAAGGGAGAATTTAGTACAAGATGTGCCTTAGCACAGATGTGCTCGAGGAATTCTTCAAAGAACTGAAAAAAATGTAAAGGAGCCAAAAAGAAAAAAAAAACCTGTCAAAGAAGAAGATCCAGCAGATCTAATAGTAATGATGTGCTGATATTAATGGTTTGGATGATGGTCAGAATCAGTGTTTTCCAGCTGTCTAAGCTATTATTCACAATAATAACAATAACATGTAAACAATTCACAAGTGTTTACATGTGAATTGGAAGTATTGTGTTGTATTGTCTTCACCCACCCCCCTCTGGCACTACTGATCTCTGTTGTTAATCTAGCTGGGTGTTGTGAAAATGTGCAGCATGTCTGACATGAAGTCACTGATCAATGTCAAAATACTATTATCTTGACATCAAAATATTGCTGTTGATGGGTTTTGTGGTATAAAAAGCAGACTGCTAGTTCTTATGTGTAAGATGATGGGACCCGAGAGTTTATTTAGTTTGAAGAAGGAAATAATTTGGTTTTTGAGCCGGACTTGCAATATTTGCAGTATATTTCATTTTTATTATTTATTTTATGACATCAAAGAAGCATAGTGGCAGCATCTGACAACAATAACAAAAAAAGAAAAAGTCAGTGAAGTCAAAGCTCACACTGGTTTCTGTGTGCGAAAGAAGGAAAACGTCATAAAATAATAGAGAACAAATATCGACTGAGTGAAAGATCATAATCATATTTGGCATTATTTAAATATTACATTTCAAAGAGATAATAAACTGTGGTGGCAGTATGTCTGTAAGGACTGTGGGTGAACAACATTCTAAAAACAAACAAACAAACAAAAACCTCTTTGTCCAAGTCTTAAAGCTGATGTTGGAAAATGATGAGGGATGTCTTGCAAATGAAAGGCAGACAGCTAAACCACAGCATGACAGTGAATTAATTGGCTGCAGTTGCTCTCAGACTCCTGCACAGTTAGTGGTGAGAAACGGTGTTCCCCAAGAGAAGTCCATTTAAATTTCAGCAATATGTCAAAAAAACTGTTATATGGGAAACCTTTTTTCAGATTTTAGAAATAAAATTGTTTTGATAAAACACTCATCCAATACACACACACACACATTTATGTATACACATACACATATAAAATACAAGCTTCAAATTCTCTGTGAATTCTTTGACAGGCTAGTCTCTAATGGATGGGTGCATGAATGGATAGATGGGTGCAAAAAAAGAGAAGGTTCAAGAGTCTGGTTTTAATGCTACCAGAGTTTAATCTTCAAGCTCTGTTCAGCTGCAGGAACCTTTTCAAAGTTTTACTGGACTAGTGGAGGAAGTCCCTCTCCTTTTACATGTCAGTGCTGCAAGACCTGCAGTTGAATTGAATGAATAACTTAATTTGATTTTTTTTTTTAAAACTGTTGTGGAGTGGGACACTCCAAACAAGCTGAAGGCTGTTATGGATAATAGCAGACACCCTCTCCACTGCCTCCTGTTGGGGCAGAGGAGCTGCAGTGGCAAACAGCCACTGTCACTGTGCTGCAGGTCTGAGCTCTTCAGAAGGTCATTTGTGCCCACAGACACAAGACTTTTTAATGCCCTCTGACACCCATTGTTCCTCACAGTAATGAAGATTTAATGATAATTTGTTATTAATCCTTTTATCTGATTTTATTCATTTTTAGCTGTCCTTTTCTCCTGGTACAAGTGTCGTGTGTTTGTGCTCTATCGGCTACTGGACACCTGAATTCACTCCCCCCGGGGATGAATAAAGTAAGTATCTACCTATCTGGGGTGGGGGGGGTGGGGGGGGTGGGGTCTTTATGTAGAGGGGATAATCTGTTGTCGATCTGTTCTTTACAAGCAGAATGACAGAATTCAATTACATAGCATCTGTTATAATGCAAATTGTTTCTAGACGCTTCACAGAGACCTAGATCATGATCCTGAGCAACGATGCTAAGCCAAAAAGTGGCAAGGAAAAACTCCCCCTTGGGAAGAAGCCTTGAGCAGGACCCAGTTCAAAGGGGGGATCCACCATCTGAAGGCCAATCAGACAGTGAAGAATAAAGGGGGGAGACAGACACAGAACACGAAGGACAGAGAGAGGGAAGGCACAATTACATGCATATATATATATATATATATTCACATGTGGTGGTCAGAGG
>JBAMYA010045622.1:0-11588 GCA_037176975.1 Arrhamphus sclerolepis | reverse complement strand
GGCTTACATTTTACTGGTAATAGATAGTCTTCTAGGCTTCTTTCTATTTTGCCATTTCATAGATAATTTCTTGTTGTGTTTTCAGAAATGCAATAATAATAAACATCACCAGTTTCATAATCAATACTGTGTTGCCAATGGTGTATTTGTTACTTTATGAGAATTTTTGGGCTCATTTTTTGACCTTGACAATGCATGTTTATATCTGCCTGTACTGTTAAAACTAGTGAAGTTACACAAGCCAGATATAATTAGGCTATAAATAAAGAAAGCCTACCATTACACTTATCTCTTGACAAAAGGGAACTGTGCATTTCAGATGTTTGTTGAGTTTCAGTGGTTAAAACCAGAACTATGGCCTGTGCTGTGACTGAATGAATGAATGAAAATGAAGAGACACAATTCTAATATCATGATTTTGAGGTTGTTTCACATTGGTACTCAGTATTTGAAATTACATTCGGGTCTAAATGGCTTGCACTTATATAGCGCTTTACGACTGTATTTCTACAGCGCCAAAGCGCTTTACACTGTAAGCATTCACCCATTCACACACACATACACACACTGGTTGTCAGTGGAGCTGCCATACAACGGCGCTGGCCAGACAACCAGGAGCAGGGTCTAAGCTCAAAAACATTCAGGGTTTAAGCCCTGGAAAAATATTTATAACTGTCACATGTTACAGTTTCTTGGTGATCTGATTCTGTAAAAAAACAAAGCAAAACAAAACAAAAAAAAAAAAACACCTTGTAAAATGCTCACACAAACACGCATTTTGACACAGATTTCATGAAACCAACAACCCTGAGACTTCTTCCGGCCCCAGCATGTTGCATAATAGCCTGAGCATTGTGGAGAAAATGAGCAGAAAGGCTGCAGCAGTGTTATATTTCTTCACTTTGGAAAGACCCGCTTGAAGTTGCATTTAGAATTTATATTGTTATTCTGTTCTCTCCCCTTGATGCCAACATATTCTGAGCTTTCACATTTCCCTGGTGAAGAATCTCAGACAGAGATCCAAACCTGTAATTTTTTCCCCATTGTGTTTTAAAATTCCTCCTCTCAAAATGTGGATGATGTCAAGTGTAAGCTTGGAAAAAAAAAGAAGACATGCAATGGTCAGTGTAGTGTTTGTCTGGTGTTGTTTTCAGCACACTTTTAAGGATGTCTATGAGCCTGTGGCATCATTCAGTAGAATCCAGAGGAACAAAAGGTTGAATTGTGACACCACATAAACTATGCCTGATCCAGTCAAAAGACTGGATTTAATTAAAGGATTTGAGCATGAGTAATAGTGAATTTATTAATTATAGCATTTTTCAAGCATGTCAGATTATTGTGAGTATTTAAATTTGGGAGTGCTGTTTATATTTGGCCCCTTCATTCAAATTATTAAGCCTTTGCCCCCTGACAAATCTACAAAAGTGACTTGTGACACCCTAGAAAACACATATATGAAGAGATGCCCATCATAATTTGTCTCAAACTGGCATCTCAGACTCACTTTTAGGGAGTTGTTTATGGTGGATAACTTGTGTTGGAGCAACAAAGATGAATTATTGTGCGTTTATCGGGTTTCTTTTTAGGAGCCGAAGGCTAAAATCTATGGAGATGAATCCCTTTTACTTCTTTTGAAAGCAGCACAGCAGAGGGTAACATGAGCAACCATATTATCCCTGCATCAACGTGCAGCATGGCAAAGAGCACTCAACTGGAATTGAAGGCTCCTGCAGACTCCAAGAGCCTGCAGAGACTGAAGAGACTCACTACGGCAACAGGCAAAGATTGATTGTGGACTCTCACGTTTTTGAATAAATGTTGGAGGACGCTGCTGTTTAGGAGAGTGGTTAAGTGTAGAAAGAATTAAAAAACAAACAAACAACAAAAAAACAAACTATGTGACAAAAGGTGAAACAGAAAAAACAAAACAAAACAGTGAAGTGTTTATGAGCATGTACTTACTCTGTATTTTGACTGACAACAAAGTAATACAAAAGACAAGAGGAGGCTGAAGAGGCCCTATATGTGGTGTATGTTTAACGATGAACAATCTACACAGCACTTCTTGCTACAAAAAAGCCAACAAAAAGATGTAAAATAGTAGAAATGAAAAGATCCTCTTACTCTCAGAAGAGCAGGAAGGTTTTCCCGAATAGGAAGACTACATCTTCCTTCAAGGTAACACTAATTAGAGCAGTAATATCACAGCTCTGACCTTTTACAGATTTTCTTTTACATTCGGTTCCTAATTTCTCTCCAAGTATAGGTTTGCTTTAGCTGTAACCAATTATTGTAACTAACTTCTGACTTAATAATCTCAGTCATCTCTGAGAAATGTTTCTCTGTCACCACCTCTGTGTCTCATTACTTCAGTGAGCGACTGTTTTCTGGTAGTTATTCTTGTACAGAGCTAACAAGCTTCGCAGCGTTGTCATGGTGCCGCTGAAGAGAACTGGAAGGATTCTTTAATTTGTCCTTCAGCTTTCTTGGTGTAACTGAGTCCCAGGCCTGGGTTTGTTGTAATGTAGTACACGGTGGAATGCAAAGCTTTTGGCACCTCTGGTTAAAACTTCTGTTGTGTTGTGGAAAAAAATCCCAACATAAATCTTAAATTAATGAGGTTAAATATAAAACACTGTATTCAGTATATAGTTTTAGCCTAAAATTTCTTTTGTATTATTTAAGTGATAAGTTCATAGGTTTCTCATATTCTCAGTTCAGTTGGTAGGACTGATGTGTTCATGTCACTGCAGGGAAAGGCCAGTTAATGAATACTTTAAAACTATAAACACTTGAACTGCTGAGCTTGCATCAGCAGCTTCCTTTGCACCCTTAAGAAAGCTTTAAGAAGATAGATAAATATTTCCTCAGTCCATGATGATATTAAAACAGCAGTAAAAAAAAAAAAAAAATATCAGAAAGTTAACTGAATCTACAAAACCACGTAAATATGACCTTCATGGGAGAGTTGATCAAACCTTTATAGACAAATAAACAAAATTCAGCATGAGAGGTGAAATAAACAACTGACTAATCTATTTTCAGAGTTGAAAATCGCATGTTTTAGCCACACTGAGAAAATGCATGTTTGGGGAAGAAGAAAAAAATAAGGTACAGAATTTCACAAACCAATTACTTCTCCAACTGCTGAGCCGGAGAATGGATTGATCATGCCAAGAGCTTGTGTTGCAGTTAGAAGCACAGGAAACATTTCACTGCTGGAGGGACGAATGGATTTAATCAAAATACCAGCAAATCCTAGATGCACATCGCACCATCTGTTAAAAAGCTGAAGATGAAAATAAGTGGCATCAACTGCATTTACAGTTAGGTGCAAAAGTTAGCGCCCCTTATTACATGTGATTGTAGTGAGCCTTAACATGAGGCAAATACAACCTCAGACACTTTTTTTTTAACTGTGTCCTTCCTGCTTCCATGAGACTGAAGGGATGTTGCAGGCAGGTGCCACTGATGAAATGCAGAAGATGTTCTGGCAGCTTGCTGTTCTGGAGCATTCAGGTTCCATTGTGTTGCTTTAAATTTCATTTGTAGGAATAATTTCTTACCTTTACAAATCACATTCTGTCTGCAGCGATCACCCGTACGCACAATGGGCAGAAAACAGAAAGGGGAAGTGCTGTGTCCCTTGTGGTACTGTGTCGCACATCAGCAGCGTTGAAGCTATCACAGAGCGATAGTGGACAGCATGACAGAGGCAACTGAGATGCAAAGTGAAAGCAAATCTTAGACAGCATTGTATTTGTTAAACCTTCACTGCCAATGAAAAACCGAAGTGCTAAAACTGCATAAGTTCATCTGTGCTGCTTTAAGACAGCTGCTGCCTGTACCTCTGAGTATTAGAAAACAAAAAAAAAGGACAGCTGCCAACCTTGCTTGGAGTGTGTGTCCTGGTAAATTTACCATAAGTTCAGACTGTAAAGTGCTCAGAGAAAAATTAGAAACCCCAACAGCTACATCCTCGTGACCATGTTAAAGTCCATGACGGCCCAATAAGAAGAAGACTGAATTTGTGATTTGTTTGGAAGGTTGCCATGAGAACCTCCTCTTCTGTCTAAAACATGGAAGCATGACTGACATTCTCAAAACTTCATATGAATAAACTGCAAAACTTTGGGAAAAATATTCTATAGCTGGACAAGGTCAAAATAGAATTATTTGTCCTTAATACCCAGCACCATGTTTTACAAAAACCAAGCATAGCAATTCATCAAAAACATGTCAAACCCACTGAAAATCACTATAGTGGAGGGGTGATGCCCAGACCTTCACCTCAGTGGTCATTGAGAGAAGCCTTCCATATAAGTGTTGCCTAAGCAAACGTACAGCTAAATCTTCAGTTATGATTGAACAATAATCCAAAACACAGTAAATCTACATCATAATGGCTGAAAAAGAAAAAAAAAACATCAAGGTTTTGGAAGGTCAGACCTCAGTCTAAATGAAATGCTGTGGCAGAAGAGAGTTGCAAATTAAAATAATGACCAAATCTTCAATGAAATGAAGCAAAGCTGTAAATATGGAAGGTCCAGAATTCCTCTGCAACACTGTGAGAGCTGGATAAAGTCATGCAAGAACTTATTAGTTCAAAATACTGCTGGGAAAGGATGATTTACAAGCTACTGAACCAAATATCAAGTAATATTACCCACATGATTTTTCCTTTCTAGCTTAATTTCTGTTAAATAAATAATAGTATGGTGAAAAAAAAAAGTAATACATTGTTCTGCAAATTGTGGGTTGTATTATACTAAGACCACCTATGACTGATAGTTCTTTTAAATTAGGCTTTTACTTTGAAATAAAATAAAATAAAATAATTAAAGACTTTTGCATGACTGTGTGAACCTAAAACATAGAATGAAGTTTCACGTTAACAGAAGCATTTTGAATGGAAAATAAATAATCTCTCAAATGGAGACTAGAAAGACTCTTGATTCAAAACATCTACAAGCCATAATTGTTGTTAGTCAATCTCTACATACATGCTACCCACTTTTGCATAAAACCTAAGCATTACAGAAAGTTGTATCCTTTTTGAAATCGCCAGTTCTTTCATTGACTCTGCTGTTTACTTTTAACAACTTTGCCCTTTGCATTTGACCAGCTCTGCCTAATTTTTTTGCAGGGTACTACACTATTTAATACAGGCCATGATGTATAGTTAGCGTGACTGGCCACAGAGCTACTGAGTGCATCATAACTCAGGGGGAGGAAAAGTGAGGCCAGCTTGATGGATTGTCACTTAAAGGTTGCTGTAAGATGCATTGTGGCATATCTGTGCAGTGCGTGCGGGATTCTGCTCTGATGGGCAGTTTGAGTATGTGACAGTGACAGATGGAGAACCCAAAACACAGACAGGTAAAAGTCCAATTTCAAAGTTTATTTCAAGTTTGGACTAAAATGCAAGGAGGCAGTCAGATGTTCAAAGAAAACAGGAGAAGAGCTGGCGCAGACCATGAACAAGTTCAGAAAATCCCAAAACGGCCGGACAAAGGAAGCTAACGAAGAGGCAGTAAGATAAAACGTTTAAAAATGGAATGAAGTTTCAAAACCATTATATGCCTGATGTCTACACCTATCATCAGCAGTAAGAGACACCTTGTTCAAAATACACAAAAGGATGGCGTGAGATGTTGGCATCTTGATTGTAAGGAAAAATGAGCAAGACAGTTTATGCAAACATGAGGACTTGGAGTATGTCTGGTTGGGCAAACATGTCCCTGAAGTGTCTGCTGCGAAGACACTAGTGGGGCCGAGATGCCCGGGCAGCTTGTTCAGCATGGTAATGCATGGACATGTGGGCACGGGTCTTTTTTCCCCTCTTTTCCCCTTGTTCCATCTTTAACTTCCCATCATTAATCGGCATGGAAGAGGCAGCAGTCACTTGGTTGTAATTCACTGTCCTTGTGAGAAGCCTGCTGCGAAGAAGTAAAGGGTAGAGGGATGGAGGGAGCGTGTGAGAGAGCCTTTGGTCTCTAAAGGCTTATCGTGCAAATTATGTTATCCCAAGAGGAGCAAGGAAGCAGAAAGACAGAAGGGAAAAGCAAGACAGGAGGACATGGAATAATCAGAGAAAATAAAGACAGAAGCTCAAGATATGAGCTCCCTGCTGCCAGGGAAAAAGAAGACAACAGATGGAGGGAGAGGAGAACTCAGAGAGAAACGGGAGATCTGTGTAGGGGATTACTGACTGAGATTGAATAGTTGGATCAGAAGGATAGAAAGTTATCATCTTGAAGAAAATGAGCAATAAAAAGAGGAGAGTGGGAAGTGAGAAGACAACACATGTTGATACAGTATATATATATATGATCCCAGAGTTGCTCAGCCACCAGAGCTTGGTGTTACTCCCGACCCCTTAGAGATACTGCTAGTCAAAAATTATATCAAAAGCCTCATAAGTATAAAGGTCTTTTTTCACAAAAAAGGGGGAAAAAAGACTCCCTCTGACTCTTCTCCTCATTGTGAAGAGGTTAACATCAGTGCAGTATGTTCCAATTATCACTCCCATGGACGATCCTGTACACCAATAAATTAGGGTGGCTGTCGAGTGGGTAGTATCATTTATTAGGAGGCTAAAGGCAAAACATTTGTCAGAGGATTTGCCTTTGAAGCAACCATGGTCTCACACAGGAGAAAAAAATTCAGTGGTACAAGACACAAGCTCAAAGCTCAAGCTTTTGACATAATTAATGAATTTATGGTTCCTAGAACATCAAATGACATTTCACTGTGGTTGCTGCTTTATAGCTTAACTGATTTTTACCATCTGTAAATATTGAAAATTAAGAGAAAAAATATGAGGAGGAAGAGGCATCATGTTGGAATAAAAATAAATAAATTCCTTCCCAGAATCCATCAGTCTGGTTCATTTTCACCTCTGATGAACTCATAGTGCTTCAGAAGTTCATGTAGTTACAGCACACAAATGATTTCACTGCTGACCGCTCCTGCTGCAATGCACCACTCTTGCAAAATATCTTGAAAATAAAAAAAAATGCTTTTGAATCTGAAGAGGAAACGGCAGAGTTTGCTGAGCGATGGAGGAAGAATTAGGAGACAAGAAAAACAAATAATAAAGGTAAGAAGATTTTTCTCTCTGAGGGTCAATAAGGCAATGAGCTCATTGTTGTAACTGCATGAAGTAGGCACACACATGCATATGAATGGTCTATAGTAAATGATGAAACATGCCAAGAAGGGAGCTATTTTTTAAGATGTGAATGGAGGATGAGCGCGTCAGGAGGTTCGGCCTTGAAGCCCGATCAAAGCTGTGAACTGAGCTGTAAAGGATGATGGAATTTAATCATGTCCGCTGCGTAACAGTGTCTCACTTTCTCTTTCTCTGTTCTATGGCTTTCAAAACTGATATTCCATTAATTTTAATCTTCCACTCTTTGCAATTTTACACCACTTAAATTTTCTTAGTGCGCTTCGTTAACCCATCCCAGTGACTTGGATGTTGGAACTAACCCAAAACATCAACAGTTGCTTTTCCAAAGACAGACTGATGTCTCACCAGCTGGACATATTTCATATCACATCATCGTCTGACTTAACGTTTCTGGACATGCTTCTGAACTGTCTTGTTTCCCTTTGTCTAGATGCCAAACGCTGCCTCTCACTCCACCTGCCAACCTTCAGGAAATAAACGAAAGTATTCATGACCCAGTCAATCATCCACATGTCACATAGATACTTGAAACAAAACCAGAGCTTTTCACAAGGAGGAGAAAGTTGGCTTCATCATTACCAAAACTGTTGCTCCGTGCGTGGCAAGACATTTGCAATGACTATTGAACTCACAATGAGCCATAAAAAAAATATTTAAAAAAATTACAGGAGAGGGAAAAGATTGGAGATGCTATGAAAATCCTTTGCACATACTTTCTCAGAGAATTGGTAGTCTGAAGCCAAGACAAATTTGGCATTGATAAATAGCTGGTTTCTGAAGGTGGATATCTATCATGGATAACCATTCCAAGTGCTGCAGTTTTACTTTGAGCAAGTCTGCTTATGACTGCCTCACACATCATTTTAGCCACTCCTGACTTCCCTAATGGATTCTCTGCCCCAACTGTCTTTGTCACTCTGTCTCTTTTATGCTTTTTTTTTTCTTCATTGAACTATAGTAAAGCAAATCACCACTTTTCTCTGCCTGTCTTTGATTTGTTGTCTCTCACCTCCTTTTCCATTTCCTTGTACCTCAGCCATAATGACAGTCTCCCGTGTTCAGCCAGCTATTTGTCTCGCCCTCTCTTACTTCTGTTCTTCCCACCCCCAGTTTACACCTCCCCAGCTTGATTCGGCAGTAATGAGTGCGGCTTAAGGTGGAGTCGGCCTTAGGTGATCTGCAGAGAGGCAGGGAGGTTAATGAGGACAGAAACCTCACTTTTGCCAGGGTTTACGGGGAGTTTTAATAAATGAATAAGGGCAGGGACACACACACTGACGGTTTGAGGATTTGTAATCATAAATTCATTCGATTCACAAACATGCTCACATCTAACGGTGTGACCATGAGCTGAGGTCAATGTGAGAGCGATTGTGAACAGGCTTGAAAATTTAATCAGTTTATATGAAAAACTGCTTCTAAAGGATTTTTTGTGAGAGAAATATAATGCATTTTTCAACAGTGATTATGATCAGTTATTGCATTTAAAATTTCAATATTTCAATATTCTGAGGGAATCTCATAATTAGTGTTATCTCTTAATATTGTTGCCAAAATACCCAACAGGAGGGGAGTGAATAATGCTGCAAGTCAAAGAGCACTTAGACCACGCTGTTATGAGAGGAAATTGATAGATAAAAATTAAAGAGAAATTAATTAGACATTTAATAATTGATTGGAAAGTCTCCTATTTCAAATCCAAACTATTCAAAAGTAAAAGCTCTAAAATTGCCACACGCAAGTCATCCAGGGATTGGTTAAAGCCCTAAAAGCCAATCAAAGCAATCATAATCCAATTAAGATTAATTTATTATGGACTAAATTGTTTTTCCTTAATGGGACTTGAATTTAATTTGTTTAATGTCCCTGCAAAGAGTCATCAGATCACTTTTAGTGTAAACTGGTGATATGTAAATAAACTAATTTGAAATGATCTTTATTCATCAAAATTAAATTTAGAGTTTACCCCCACCCCCCCCCACTCTATCAGTTCTAGAATAGTGCTGCTCATGGTGGCAGCTTGCTGCAGAAGCACAGACCGCTGCAGGAGATCCTTCCTGCTCACACTATTAACCTTTATTCAGACTTAAAGCGTGATGACCACGGCACTAACTGAATTTTTGAATTTGAATTGAATTCGAGTGAAAATAATATCTTTATGACTTAATGGAGCATACCATTTTATGTTTTTGTGTTGAATCAATGGATCCCATATCATATCTTACACCCTGCATCTTTTGTCATATCCTGTATTGTAGCTCTCCAGAAATATAAATAAACCCAGCTAAACTAGGTACACTGTGGGCAGAAGATGACGTCATTCACCCACCTAATGTCTGCTTCGTGTATGAGTTGTCTTCTGTTATTCGCCGCTGCATTTGTGCATATAAATGGCAAACGAAAACGCTACAATGGAGGAGCAGCGACTGGAAGGACCGAGGAGGAGGTTGACCCTGTTAAAATTCCAGCCAACTAGTTTTACCCTGGTACCCCGCTAGTGGAAACACACCTTATATCGTAGCCTGATGTGCAACGATCCACCAGGTTGATGTGGACTTTAACAACTCTAATTGGTCCCTTCATGATCTGGGTTTCCAGTGGGTTTTGGGTTTTGATGGGTTCTTTTATTTATAACCTCCAGTTTTTCCTGCTATTGTTTCAGGGGTTATTTTATATTGATCCTTTTGGATTATTTTGGGTTTAGTCTTTTTTTGTGAATCCTCTGTTTGTTTCATTTAATTTTTTTATCTATTTCATTGAATGTTTGATTTTTGCTTTCTTTCCTTTTCTCTCCTTTACAAGTGATTTTCTTTTTGACTTCCTGTTGTTCTTGTTCTGGTAGGTCTAAGTTATCCCCACCTGCTTGTCTTGTGCCCTCATGCATATGTTTATTACTCTGTCTCTTCTCTTTTCCCTGCTATTCTGTAGTATTTCTTTGTCTCTGCTCATCTTTTTGCCTGCCTCTTCCTGTTTAGCACTTTGTTCCCTATAATTTTTCCTGTCCCTGCCAATGTTTGCCTTTGGATTTCTGTTTTTCGGATATTCTGACCGGTAACATTTTTGGTTGACAGCAAAGGGCTTTATTGTTGATTACTCCTGCCTCCTGGTCTCTTAGCATTTGGCTCCTCTATCTTTAAACCTGACAGGTCCACTTGGAAGCATTTTATTACCTATTACGTATTTGTGGCTTCTACTTCTTCTCTGCTATGTTTAAACTGGACACATTTCTATAATTTCAGTAACAGTAAATGTTGTTCAACATTAATCACCTCCAACTCACACAGGAGCTTCAGTGGCCATAAACAAAAGGAAGCTCAGAGCTGCAATAAATAAAAAATAAATAAATAAAAATGTTTTTTTTTCAAAAAGAACCTGTATATTGAGAAAGATGCAACACAGAACTTGCACACTGAGTGATGCAAACACAACCACCCAAAATGATAAATGGGAACTACACCAGCTGGCATTTAAAACAAATTGTTTTGAAGCAGGACAGGAAAGCCCAGTTAATTTATAAATAATAAGGCTCTCGGAAAACTGATACGATTTTAATTTGGCTCGGGTAATCAGAAGATTTTATTGCATTTGCTGCAATGTGACAAATCGACATCAGCTTAAGTAACTGATTTCCCCCCCCCCTCTCTCTCTCTCTCTCTCTCCCTCTCTGTGTGTGGGTGTCTGCTCAGCTTTCTAAGTATTTCTTCAGCTGATACACCTGGCCATTGTTAACAACTTTGTGACCTTGATGCTAGTTTTTAACAACTTTTCAGGAAGGCATTTGTTGAGAAAAAAAAAAAAAGTCCAGCAATGTATTGGATAAACCTTATCTGAGTCTGCAGGAAAGCAAAAACTGTTATTCCTCAAGGGCTTTGGTGCTGAAGGTACGTCTCCATTTCTGTGCTGCTCAATAAATGACAGAGACAAGCAACAGGTACAGTTTAAGGCACAATGGCAGACAAAAAAAGCAGTGCATGTGTACATGTCTTGTAATTTATTAGTCATGTTGAGGCTGTAGTCTGTGGTTCCTCTAGTCTATTTTTTGAGCATCCTATGTGCATAGCTAAAATGGTGAATATGTGGAAAACAACCTTGTATAACACCAATGTGTCCATGCTTATGTTCAACAAAATCATTTTTGTCTTGTGTATTTCTGACACCCACTAACTCACTCATACACTGCTTCTTATTTTATATACTTATATATTCACACACAGACACACATGTTTCAATTCAGTTTTATTTATATGATGGCAAATTGCTTCTGGAGGTTTTACAGAGACCCAGAGCATGACCCCCAAGAAAAAGAAACATTGGCAGAACCTGGTTCTTAGGGGGACCCTCCTGCCAAAGGCCAGCCGGGTAAGAAGGAGATGAGGAGAATTAGGACAGT
>JBAMYA010045621.1:0-36336 GCA_037176975.1 Arrhamphus sclerolepis | reverse complement strand
TATTACCTCTGCCCTGAAGTCCACTGTAGATCTGTGGACTAAATTCATTGCTGCTGATGTGTGACAGCACATGTAAGACACATCTAAGGGGACAGGTCTGTCTTCATTGACCAATGTCATGGTGGGGTGACTCATCCATTCTCACAGCTTCTGCTTAATGCAGCAATCGAGATCCAAGCTGCAGGGACATATTCTACCAGTCTTGTACCTGTGAATAGCCAAAACACACAAAAAGTACATCATAATGATCCATGATTAAAACGCATCAGTGCTTTTCTTTATTACAATGAGAACTATTCAAATGAAAAAGTCATGACTTTTGGTAGAAACCAACCTCAGCATGTCTTTTACCACCTCTTTGTAAATCCTCTGGTCATATAGTAGGAGAGGGCCTGGACACCACACAGCTGATTTTAGCAGTGGACGACTCAGGAGAGGAGGACACCACATTCAGACTGGCTTTTTTTTTCTTTTTTTTGGCATGAAATGTTGGCAGGTTTTAGAGTTTTTGCCTGTAAATGAATCATATGCATCATTCATTAACAAAGAAAAGAAGCTCAGAGTTAAATAAACTCTGTACATAACAGTCTTACATCAGAAAAATGTGCTGATTTTGCACTTTGACTTTGTGTGATGAAGACTGTCAGACTGTCTATCTGATTATACAGAATCATTATTCTAGATGGGTGCATGAAATGAAGCAATTGAAAACTGAAATTTTATATTGGAATTTATTCCTTCATGCTGTGCAACACGCCTCAGCATTGAACTCTGCTACTGTTTACAAAGATGTCTGATTCTTTAACTACTGGTGATTACACAGAGAGCCAAATTGTTTTGTCCCAAACATGACACTCAGATGTATTACCAGGTCATCTCTGCAGCATGGGTGATGTCTGCAGGCCTTGCTCTCTGGAGTTCACGTTGACAGGTGAGCAGAAGACATTGAAACAAAATAAACACGTTAGCTAAAGAATCTAGCTGAGCAATAAATGTAACAAATGTTCATTTAACACACAAAATGAATGATCTCTTGGAGCTTCAGAAGCATTATAGTCCTTCAACCCACAGGGGTCTTTGGACTCTGAAAGGCTCACCATCAAGCAGGATCTGGACCCCACTAACCTAAGATATAAGCTTTTCTATTCTGGGGTACAACCTGCCTTAAAATGTGAAACATATTCATTTTGACATGTACCTCTAAAATTAAATGTTCTTTAAAGCTGTGATAATTGAAGATCTCTGCAGAACAGAACCACAAGGTCACCGTGCTTCAGACCTTTATGGTATCAGTTGTTTTTTCGCTTTACTGCATGAAACTCTCACGGCGTTTGTCTGCAGAGAGCAACATGACTGACCTTTGAATTCTTCTGAACTGTCCTGATGGCTCCACTTAGCTTACAGTAATGCCACCACAGTGTTACAGTGACGCTTAAAGTAAAGAGCGTACTGTTGGTTTTCTTTTAGTCAGCTTTAATTATACGCAGTCCCACATCTCCTCTAATGTGAACTAAAATGTAAATGTAAAATGTTGCAGTTTCACAATAAAGCTGTAAAATTGTTACCACTACGACTCCTCCTTCCATCTTTAAAAACAACAGGCTTACTTTTCATTTCATGCTGAGGTGGCCTTGTTTGCTTGTAAATATTTAAGTGAATAAAAACTCTACATAGCTACATTTTTTTACTAACATATTGTATATTGAAAATTAATTATTTTTTACCAAATTCTTCTATTTGGTGAAAGGATGGATGGATGGTGATGTTACATTGCAGATCACACGAAAGAACCAACTTCGATGCCCCTCTGATGTCTAATATTCCTAAACTTCTATCATTCTAAATTCATTTCTGTCACTTGATAATTGTAACAAAAATAAATGTCAAATTTATACAGTATAATATAGAATATATATATATACTATGCATATAAATATAACATATGGTTTGGGATTAAAAACAGCCTTCAATTAGGAATGACTTTAAAATGAAGTTCTCAGGAAAAATGAATTAACTTAATGAGATAGTAACTAATCAGCTGTTCCAATAAACATTTTACAAAAGCGACTTCTTTCTTGCAGACTTGAAGGTTCTTCACGAGTGGGTGGACCAAAGAATAAGGACTAGTTTACTAAAAGTACGTAAAATACAGTCAGGATCATTACAGCAAAAATAAAAATAATGTGATAAAAGCACACAGCAGGACTTACTTTTACACATAACAGAACATAACCTGGCGTGTGTTTCTTACATGAGCAACGAGCAGCGTCCTTTCTTTCATTGGGTATGTGAGTATATTGTATTATTGTGTTTTGATTCCACAAAACTTAAAATTCTATTCCTACTTTCAGAAATCTTTGAATGCTTATGTTTTGCTTTTCTCCAAAATTACAAAATTATTAATTGTTACGGGCAACAAAAAGGTGATTGTTGCAACATTCTTTACTTCTGAATTATATTACATTATTACAAATTTGATTCTGAAAGTTTCATCAATATGGAAAAGAGGAAGATTGTTTCCACTGATGTTTTTAATCCAGCTTTATTGCATTTAATCAGGTGAAAAAAATGGTTTATGGTGACTGAACACATTGTTAATATATATGTTAAAAAAAAAACATGCTATGAACTATGTACCACGTCAAATAAAGGTAGTAAGAAATCACAGTCTCCTTATTGTAGCATATATATGGTGATAAAAATGTTAGCTGACATTCAAGAGCAGGACCACACCTCCAACACATCCTGTCATTTGCCCAAAATATACATTTGTTCTTCCTTCTCATTGGGTCTGTCAGCCTGATGAACCTTAATGAAACCTTCCCAACAGTTTCTGACTCCTTATCAATAAAGAATGCTACACAAATTAATGATGATGTGGTCCTGGCTTTTGAATTGCAAACTGGTCACAGTACTTCATGAAGTAAGAACAGTTCTTTCTGTGCAAGTATTTAATTGAGAACATGCTGAGCTGTATACCACTGTAAATAAATAGCACATAATGAATGATGCTACACACTGGCAATTGTTTGTGGTCAAAAGTGCAAGATGAAACATTCAACTTCTGGATCCTTCAGACTGTTTGTGGATGGAGCTTGGACAGGAGGTTGGGGATGATGGTTGGGTCGCGAACTTGAATGTAATAGAGAGCAGCCCCTCCAGTCATGATGAACAAGCTCCACTTTATCAGACGCCCAGTAGTCGAAGCTTCCTGCACTGGCAGCTAGAGAAGACGCAAAAGGTTATTTCACTTTATTTAAAACAAATATCTCTAAAAACACAAAGTGTAGATAAAATAATGCTAATTTCAAACCTGTCTGGTTTTTAAGGGCTGGTACATGCGGTCAAACTGGGTGAAGATTGCCTTTCGGGCCCCATCCCATTTCCCTGGTCCCGTCAGCCGGTACTGGTAAGCGGTGACGGGTCCCCAGAAAATCCTCTTGAACAGAGGGAAGTCTGTGAAGAACAGCCACAGGAGACTCGGCCGCACTCCAATGTCCTTCGCTAAGTCATCCATGTACTCGACGTAGTCCACATGTATTGGTGTCAGCTTTGACACGATGTAGCTGAGGGAAGAACAAATCTAAATGAAATCATTCTAATAAGCTGCAGTTCATAAGCATCATCATTGATAGTGTCCAGTTATATGGTTTAAAACCTGGCTAATTTACTAGTATACAGACAGAAATTTCAGAAATGTCCAGAGCAGTCGACCAGGAGTTGCAAACATACACTGCTTCTCCATGACTTCCATATGACTTCACACCTCAATTTAAAAGCAGTTGCATGTTAAAAATTGAAATAACAGCCCTCTAATCATAATTCTTGTCCTTCAGTTGTTACCATCCTAACAGTTTGAGTTATAAGACCAAAACTTGTATCTGTAAACAAATGTTCACAAAGTTTTGTATTTTGTATGGCCAGAACAATATTTCTTTTTTTCCTGCATTTATTTAAGTATGAAATACATTGTTGAATGATCTTGTGCTTAAATGTATTACTTCTTAAAATACCAAAAAGTACAACTAATCAAATTTTTCATCACTGGAGTTTTTGCAAATGAACCCTTCAAATATTAATTTCCAGGCTTAAAATGTTGCTATTTCTTCTTTTCACTGTTAAGCTGACCTGGAATAGCTGTTGTTTTCTTTCCTTGAAAGCTGCCACACACATTAGATATTAGTCATTTAGCAAATGTCTCATTTTACATTCTGTAAATGGTTGTAGCACACTGACGTAAGGAAACACCAGTCAACTGCAATATGACTTGTTTGAAATATTGACACTTAAAGACTAGACCATTGGCAAGTTTCTCTCCTCATTATTATAATAAAGAGAGACATTGCATTGTCATACTTCTTCTCTATGTTCTTGGTGTCCTTCTGAACAGCCTTGATCATGGCCTGGTTTGAAGGTAGCTTCTTATGTCCTGAGGAGCCAAAGACAGAAAGCCAACATACAGCAAACAGACAGACAAGCACTAGTAGCAGATCTCTAAATTGTTGCCATTTAGAGTTAACATGAATAAAACGGTGACCTCACCTGCGAAGACGCGTGTGACAAAGCGGGCCTGCATTTCAGCCTGTGGCATGATGGAACCATCAGAATGGATAAAACCCAAAATAGCAAGAGTGGGATGCTCCAGGTTTGGAGGGAAAACATGCTTGTACAGACCCACACGATGTCCAGATTTGTACAGAGCGCTGCTCGGCAAGTAGGGGAAATCATAGTTGTACCCCGTAGCAAACACAATTGTATCCACCTGTGAGAAATTGGATGTAACAGTTTGATCTCAGTTATTCTTGAAGCTAAACATAATATACGATAAATGCGGGTAACATAGTTCACTGACATCTTCCACAGTGCTGTCATCATCAAACACCACGGTGGAGCCACGGATCAACTTCACGTTTGGTTTGACGACGACTGACCCAGACAAAATCTTGAAAGGCAGGTCGTCGTTGATCACAGGAATTTGGCTAAAGAACCTGTTTGACAGAAAGAGAGGATGGAGGAAAGATCAAAGCACAAGGTTGTTTATGTGTGCAAACATATGTTACTGTTGGCAATCATGTTCAGGCTATATCAAGAACTTTTAATTAACCCTGCTGGCTACTATCTTAGAACAGAATCTTAGTATCTATCATTATCTCTAAGCAACATGTTTTTGCATGGTGAAATGAAGTCAGACTAAACTCCATCTGGAAAACTAAACTGAAAAACACACAAAGAGCATGCAAACTCTGCACTAATGTTTGCTGGAATGACAGAAGAACGATTGCTGTCCAGATCTTAACCCAGAGAAAAATTGTAAATATCCCACCTGTGTTTGGGTTTCAGGCCGTACATAGCGTGATCGTACATGGAGTTGAGTTTTTTCTCGCCAAGCCAGTTGAGCAAACACATGGGTAGAAGCTTAAACAGGACGTGGACAAAGCGTGTGTTGAACTTGTCAACTGGCAGGCCGTTGTCAGAAACCTGCCGGATTACCCAGGCACCACTGCGAGTGCTCAAATACACCTGCGGGTTAGTTAAAAAAGAAACAAATCTGCCATTGTAGAAGACAAAAAAAAGAGGGTTTGAGCAAAAAACACAAAGGCTTGCTAGCTTGTGGATGCATACAGGAAACAGAAGTGATGAAATGACAGGAGGGAAATAAATGGAAGATCTCAGAAATCAGGCAAACCTGCTCTGCAACCCTGCTTCCCTCCACCGCGATGTCACCTCCAGAGTTACCGATGCCGATGACCACCACTCTCTTCCCGTACATGTCCTCAGCTCCCTTGTAGTCCCAACTGTGGATGTATTTTCCTTCAAATGTCTCAATTCCTGTAGCACGATGAAATGATAGGTTTGTATTGTCAGACTCTAGTTTTTGCCATCTTGTGCATTAAACTATGCAGTGTCGTACCATGCAGTTACCTGGGAAGTCTTTGAGTGGCAGGTTGGGATAGTTGAAGTGGCCGGAGCAGCACATAACTGCATCAAAGACATGCGTCTCCTCCTGTCCGTCTTTGGTCTCAGTCACCACTTCCCACTGACCGGTGTGACAAAAGTCTGGTCTCTGTGTGACTCTCTTCACTGAGGTCTACAGCATGAAAAATATAAATGACGCATTTGTCAAGTAGCAGAAACGATAGAAATGTTGTGTGATAACATACTATCCTGCATGACCTGGAAGCGAATGTGTTGCAGCAGTTTGAAGTTCTCTGCGTACATCCTGAAGTATTTCATAATTTTCGAGTGGTGCATGTAGTTGGGATAATCAGCTGGGATGAGAAAGTCACTATAGCACATCATCTCCTTCCAGATGTTGATGGTTAGTGAGCGATAGATGCTGGCCCTGTTTGTTTCTGACACTTCCTGAAAAGGAGATGTTTGACACAATAGACATTAAGAAAGGATGGGATCAAAGAGGTCATTAAAATAAATTCCAAAAACTAATATCCAAACTTCACAAGCTTATAAATAACTTGGACCCAACAACAACAATCCCAATAACAAAATGGGAAAATGATCTTGTGCTAACCTGCTAAGCCAGACTGCTGGATTAGAAAATGCATCAACATTTATTCTATGACAAGCAATAAAAATTTACAACTTATATGGTATAAATGGTAATGGCCTTGCTCCCCCTGTTGGTGGTGGTGGGCCTTGGCAGACCTCACCCATGGGGTGATCTGATAAAGCTCAAGATAAGGATGATGGTGATTGTAATGATGATGTCAATTACCTTTGTTGTTATAATCATTATCAGTAGAAGATACTTCTCTCACCTCCTACTTCAACACAGATTCAGCAAACTTGCAACGCAAATGCACACACACATAGTACATTTATTTTCTCAGTTTGTCTTATGTTTGTATGTTTAACCTTCTATCGTCACTGCATGTTACATACTCCACAACACACCAAACATGCATCACTATCCTACACACACCACAGCTTCATTGTCTGGTCTCTTAGTCTGTCCTGTCCTTTCATGTCTCACTGTTTGGTGACTTTAATATTCTCTGACAGAACCAGGGTTTTGGGTGTTAATAAAATGTTAGATCACACTGTTAAAGAGGGCTGGTGCAATAATGAGACATGTTTACTCTCACTCACATCTCAGCATTAAAAGACAAAAGACATCTGTTGCAAGATTAAAATGCATATATCTTTTTTTTTTTTTTAATTTTTTTTTTTGCCAGATTATGTTATTAACCAACAATATATGCGGACAGTTGTTAAAAAAAGGAAATGAAAGGATGGGATAAAAAGAAGTATCCTTGACCTGGCTCTTCACATAATAGAATGCTGCAAAACTGAAAGAAAAAAAGAACAACAGAAGTTGGCTTGGAGTCTTATCAGACTTGCCTTAAACTTCCACAGTCCACCTATGTCATCACTGCTTTCGAAGCAGGTTGGCACCATGCCCTCATCCAGACAAGCCTTTATGCTGGTCAGACCTGAGGGACCTGACCCGATCACTGCTACTCTTTTAGCCATGATGGAGCTGTAACAAGAGAGAGAAGAGAGTAGAAACACAAGGCAGCGTGCTGTAGGCGCCCTGAGATGCACATACAAGGTTGGATTATCAGTTCATTATTGCAGTGCCATTCCATTCCCCATCCTAAGAAATTAGATTTCCTTCAGACAAACAAACTCTGTATTCAAAACTGTTCCTGAAAAGACAAGAAGACTTACGTCCTTTTATATTTCTATGTTTTGAGATGTCTTCAGGATCAGCTGATTTCTCACATGCTACATAATAACCTGTGGCTAAAGTAGTTCTTAAAGGATTAGGAGGTTTTGCTATGCAGCAGCTGGGTCCTGAAGAGTGTTTTTGAACATATTGCTGGGGAAATGGAGAAGAGAACAATGCTACAGGTTTTTTTTTTTGGGCTTATTTGTCTTCTCTAACCATTCAGATCCATGAAACCAGGTGTAACTGATATGTAACTGCTCTTGTGATGATCTCTCTGTCCATAAGAAGCGAAATATTTCCATATTTGTACTTTTCAAATAACTACTGAATATACAAACTGTGCTGTTGCAGCATCCTCACACTGGCTTACTGATTTTTAAGATATTGCAGAATAAACACTTACAGTTTCAATCCTGGCCTCTTTGAACATTAAACTTAATTGTAGCTTCAGTCATAAAACTTTAGCAGTTCCTAGAAGCTGCATGAAGGTCACAGATATTATCGCTGTGAGATTATTGAAACGATGGACTGACCTTCTAAATGCAATTTGCTCTGCCAGTACATTAATTTAGATATGTACGTCAAAACTTAAAAAGAGTTTTTCTTTTTCTACATAAAACTTGGCTTGTCTAGAGTCTGTAATGTTTAGATGCACGCATCACTGCTTTTTGTCCCCTCTCAGGTCTGTCCAGCTGTGGTTAAAAAAGTAAATAAACAAATAAATAAAAATTCTGCCCACTGTAATCATGCAAAAATTATTTAAATACTAAATGCATCGGCTAGAATTTTAATTGAAGACACTGATTTGACCATTCATTGGCATATCCCCCCCCCTTTGCATCCAAATAATTTCTCAATTAGTTTGTATTTCCCATAAATAAATATATAATGGTTCAATGGAATTTCAGACTTTCAACATTTTAACAACCACTCTAAAATCTTAAAACCAAAGCATGTTGACAAAAAGAAGATAATTAGAATCTGGCATTTTCTAACATCATATGTGGAATAGGGCATACTTTGATAGATACTTCATTTACACACTTAAAAAAACATACTGTATGAAAATAATTTCAAGCCTCAAAGTTACATACAACATGTCCCTCGACTCTTCAGCTGATTTTTTTTCTTCATTTTTTTTCTTTTTCAAAACTATGTTGCATGTCACTGTATTTTTTTTGTTTTTAATATAGGCTTGACTTCAAGTCCAAAGAGCAGATTTGTGCTGTAGATCAGGTACAACCTGAGTAGATGAGCTCTTTCTTACCTGGTGTGTTTGTTGGCTTGTGTTTGGAAAAAGGGACAAGACTCATCAGAGAAGCGACTTTTATACTGAGAATGAAAGCCATTTATGCGCTGTGGGAGGGAGGGGAGTGGGCTGTCTGATCTGATAAAGCTGCCTGTGTGTGAGCGCGCCTGCCATCCTCTTTTATCTGGAGTGAATTGTTGTTAATTTGAGGCTCTGTGGTGCTAAAACCAAAAACGCGACAAATATGACACCCTGCAGTTAACCCGAGAGTTTTCACTAACAAAGAAAAGGACGTTATTTTTTTTTTTTACAGCAGCCTGTTATACAGTAGTCTGGATGTGCGTGGCTAAATGCACGCACATTGAGTGAATGCGCGCGCACGGCCTGGACCGGCTGCGCGCCCAGGCTGATTAATGAGCGCCAGTGTTCATGTGAACTGTTTAGACGGTTAACACAGAGATGTAGAGCTGAAGTTTCAGCTGTTTTTTTTGTTGCTGCTTTTGCACGCTGTGCAGTCTTTCTCAGTACTTGACACTCCATCATCATCATCATCATGATCATCATCATGATCATCATCATCATTGTCATCATCTTTGTCATCCTTTATTTCTTTCCAAAATAGACTAATTTGTAAAAGGTTGCTCTGCTCACCTGATATGCATACAGTAGAAACAGTCAATAAATGAGTTAATTAGTTACAAAATAACCAATGTGCACAATCTCTCCTAAACTGTTCAGTTTTGCTGTGTTTACTCAGAGCTGAAGAGTTTGACTTTGACTGAGGTTCAGTCTGTGTGCTCAGACAGATGGACAATCCTGATGCCTGAACTAGGACTTTCATCATGTCATTGATAATCTGAAGGTGTGTAGGATTAATTCACTAGATTTTCATCTGACGTGTAAGATGTGCTGAGACAAGCTTTTCTGACCCACGGAAGCTGCATTTTACAGCCTACAAGCTCCACTGATAATGCCCGGGTGCATGATACCACAGAGCACTTTCAGTCTTGTGAAGTCATTGTCACGACAGATGACAGATGTTCTGGCTGCAGTAAGATAACCTGCACCATGTTATGCTGGTGGTTTTAACATCGTGTCTGATAGCTGTAAAGCCTTAAGACTTCACCGTATACTACAAATGTTAAAGATATCCCTCCAACATAACATTATTATCACTTGTCCAGTTCTTGGAGTTTCCCTGACCCTAGACAAAACCCCTAAATCTTTTTTTTAACGTTACTGATCCAGTATGTTTTGGTTCTCTCATTTCTCTCCACTGACACATATATTGCACAAACCCCTCCCTCTGGTTTAAATCTGGAGTTCAAGATCATCAGCTCTTGTCAATGCTGCCGGGGCTGCCTTTATGGTAAGAATCTGCTGCCAGCTAAGTTCATTGGATTTATTGCCAAAGCTGTGTGAGGATACAGTAAAAGACAGATATGAGGATGTTAGGACCTACAAGGCAGCATGTGAGGGAGGGGTGAGATAATGACACAGAAAAACTGCATCAAGGTCAGAAAGGTAACACGTTCAGAGCTGGCCAGACTTTGGCCAGCCTGATGGAAATTTCCACTAGTGTTTCAGCAGACAAACATAAGCTGGTGTATTCATGCATTAAAATCCTTAACATAACACATATGTAGATTAACAGTACATAGCATTATGGTTTAATGACTGCACATTAATGATAAATTAATGCATGAAATAATATACATTATAAGTAAAAAAAAAAAAAAAAAACCTTAAAAAAAACTCTGGGCTCATAAAACATGTTATTGCACTGATAAATTAGGAATTCTGGGAAAGGGTGTAGATTAAAGGGGGGTGGGGGGGAATTACTATACTGGTTTGCACAGATTAATCAATATGTTTCAGAACAGCTTTAACTGGAAAGCAAGAAATTTCTTAAAATTGTTGACAACAGCATTTCTCTTTTCTCTTTTGTTGGAAAAAAGAAAACAAACAGCTGACTAGAAACGTTTCTCTACATACTCAGACTGTTCTTCTCACTGTGGAAAAGTGCATGGAAATTTTTCTGATGACCCAATGGTCAATAACAGATTTCATCATGCCCTTTTACAGCTTGTGAGGTACAATCCACTTCAGCTGCAGTTGATCTTTTGCCCTCCAGTAGTATCTGTGGAGAAGAGCTCGCACTGTGCATGGCAACATGTCATCACCGGGAGCTTCACTCATGTTACAATGGAGATATTCTTGTTTTCTTCGTCTTGTCTTTTTTTTTGTCATTTTGTTGTTCTGTTGCAACAGACTGAATGTGTTCAACCCAATATTCACAACTTTCTATTCTAATTTTCTGGCAAATCTGTGCATAAGTGACACTTAAAGAGGAAATTGTTAGGCATCTCTCACCAGATTAATTTATTGTTGCTATTTATGAATGTCCATATCACTTTCCTCCGTATGACACTATTGGCTTTTATCTTCAGCTAAAGTGTTATGATCTATTTCGGTGTGTTTTTACTTTTATTGTGTTGGTGATTTGGAGGTTATGTTCCTTAGTTACTGTTCTGTGTTTAGTTTTATCATTAGCTTAATTCCTCTATGACTTGTGTTCTTCCTTGTGTGTGATTTCCTCATAACTTCCTATTGTTCCTGTAATGCACTGAAACTTCACACAATGTCAGGTTCACAAAACCTCATTGTACATACATACAAAAAAACTTTTTTAGGGATGAAAGACATCGAAAACCTTTGACCATGATTGTACAAGCAATGATTTCCATTTTTTTCCCGTACTGACTAATTTTCCAACAACATGATCAAACATAAACACTGTAGGTAACTTTACTTCTTTGCTCCCATGTTGTGCAGTTGCACATATAATTTAGAAATTGTAAATAGTGAAGCTAATTCTTTTGAATTGATATGCCATCTATTTTCCCCAAAATGCATGGCTTGCAGCCATGAAATATTTAAAGATATTCAGTCCACTTAAGAAACAACTGACTTCTTCTCCAAACATTATTCAGATCACATACATAATTTATCAGTGAAAGAAAAAATACTCAACATTCATGGTGTCTTAAAAAAAACAATAAAATTTCTGTCTGTTTTTGTTTCACTTGTAGCAATTCCTTGAACGTTAAAAAGAAAATCATTCACAGCAATAAAAGACAGGTGGAGCTAATCTATGTTTTGCCACATGATCAGATAGAACAGATTTACATTGGCCCTTTATGTTCCCTCTCACTTTTTGCTTTTTAGGTTAGCAGTATTCTCATTTAATGCCAAATAGTAAGTAAGTAAAACTTTATGTAGAACATTTCATTCAAGAGTTGCAGTTCAAAGTGTTTCACATAAAATCAATAAAATGAACTACTAGTGTAAATGTAAAAAAAAAATAAAAAAATAAAAAATACATGTAGTGGAAGAGTTCTACTGTAGAAATACGGAGCTCGGGTAGACTAAAACACGGCTTTTTCTTTCTTCATGCAGACATGCACAGGTAAATATAGCCACGAAAGCCACCAGGGGGCCCCCAAGCTATAAGGTCAGCCTCAACATATGATATTTTAGGAGAAAAAAGTGACCTGACTTCATTTGTAACCACCTACAGCCTCAGTTCCAATGAAGTTGGGATGTTGTGTAAAACATAAATACAAACAGAACACAAGTGCAAATCCTTTTCAACCTATATTCAATCACATACACTACAAAGACAAGATATTTAATGTTCACACTGATAAACTTTATTTTTATATTTTGCAAATCATTTTGAATTTGATGCATGCAACACATTTCAAAAAAGCTGGGACGGGGCAGGTTTATCACTGTGTTACATCACCAACAAGTATTTGTTAACTGAGGACACTAATTGTTGAAGCGTTGTCGGTGGAATTCTTCCCCATCCTAGCTTGATGTACAACTTCAGTTGCTCAGCAGTCCAGGATCTCCATGGTGGAGGGGTTTGTGTGCCCAAATGATCCCCCCCTGTTGTCAGGGGCTTATTGCCCCTGGTAGGATCTCCCAAGGCAAACTGGTCCTGGGGGATGGGCTAGAATAAGAGCGATTCCAACGACTCCTATGAAGAGAGTACAACAAGGAGCATGGTGTCCTCTGCCCAGGTCAGAGTTATTGGGGTCCCACCCTGGAGCCAGGCCTGGGGGATTTTTCCCCGATGGATGAGAATGTAGCTTCCCTGCACCTTCAGGTCGGGGAACGGGTCCTGACTGCTGTTTGTGCGTATGCACCGAACAGCAGTCCAGAGCACTCAGCCTTCTTGGAGTCCATGATGGGTGTACTGGAAAGCGCCCCTAAAGGAGATTCTTTTGTTCTGCTGGGGGACTTCCATACCCACGTATGTCATATCTTACATATCCTGTCTTTGTAGTGTATTCAATTGATTCCAGGTGATTCCAACTGAATATAGGTTGAAAATGATTTGCAAATCTTTGTTATCTGTTTTTATTGATGTCTTACACAACGTCGCAACTTCATTGGAACTGGGGTTGTAAATAAGGACATTCAAGTGTTAAGTTTTAATTATTCTCAAGGAATTAACTCATTGGAATATTGCAGCAATAGTCAATGTAATGTATGGTTGGCATGGTTTAAAAAAACAAACAGTCAATGATCTGTTATGATAAGTTTATTTTTTTTAATAATTGCATACAAAAACATAGAGTAATCAGTTATTAATCAGAATTCAAATAGTAAATGCAAAGTGATATCACAATGATCAATAAGCTGCTCAGACATAATCTCAACCCAAACAAGAATATTCTAATCTTTTTAACACAATCACAAAAAAGGCACAGTGTTTGGTTTGTGTGTCACGGTTCTGCTATCGTTATTTTGGCGATGCAGCTAGTTCAGACTGTTTGTGGGCGGAGGCTGGACAGCAGGGTGGGGATAGCATCTGGATTGTGTCTATGAAAGTAGCATGCTGCAGCTCCTCCAGCTCCGATGAGCAGGCTCAGCTTAACAAGGCGACCAGCAGTAGAGACTTCCTGATCATCCAACTGGAGGACACACACACACAGAAATCATATGCTTTCATTTACAAAAGGTTTGTCCTGTTAACATGATATGGAATTGAAATTTTAAATCTTCAAGTGAGACTCTGGGAATGAAGATGAAGCAGTGCTCATTTCACACCTTTCTTGTTTTTAGAGGTTGGAACATGCGGTCAAACTGGGTGAAAATTGCCTCGCGGGCTCCATCCCATTTGCCTGGTCCCATCAGCCTGTACTGGTAAGCGGTGACAGGGCCCCACAAAACCCTCTTAAATAGTGGGTAATCTGTGAAGAGCAACCAGAGAAGACTTGGCCGCACTCCAATCTCTCCAGCTATATCGTCCATGTAAGAAACAAAGTCGACCTGCAGCGGTGTCAGCTTCGACACAATGTAGCTGTGGAGATCATCAAGAAAGTTATAAAGTGAATATTTAATGAAAAAGTAGTGCAGTACAGATTAGATGCACAGTGGGATGATAAAAATGTACTTTTTCTCAATGTCCTTGGTGTCATTATCAACTGCTTTGATCATAGACTGGTTTGAGGGCAGCTTTTGTCCTAAGAAGCAATAAACATGAGACAAGAGCAGATTAATGGAATTACCTGCTCTTGGATTAATAACCACACTAATTGCAGGAGATAAGCCAGCCTTACAGACTCACCTTTGAGGACCCGTGTGACCCAGCGAGCTTGGATTTCAGCTTGAGGCATGATGGCTCCAAGGGCATGAATGAAACCAACAACAGCCAGGGTGGGATGCTCCATGTTTGGAGGGAAAACATGTTTATACAAACCAACACGGTGCCCAGATTTGTACATAACATTGTTTGGCAAGTAGGGGAAATCATAGTTGTAGCCCGTGGCAAAGACAATTGTATCCACCTGTAAAAGAAGACTATGTATCCAGTTAAACTGTGGTTGGAAATGTAAAAATGCTCTTGAAGATATCTTGAAAGACACTTCTGACCTTTTCCACAATGCTGCCATCATCAAAGATCACAGTGGAGCCACAGATTTCCTTCACATTTGGTTTGATGATGACGGATCCAGACAGGATCTTGAGGGGTAGATCGTCATTGATCACTGGAATCTGACTGAAGAGCCTGATGAGGAGGGTGAAAACAAGGAAGAGCAGACATTGGGGAGAGAATAGATATTATAACTAATAATTAACTAATAATTAACTCATAGTTGATGTGTTTAACCATAATTCATGCTCCATCTTTAAGTTGTAGAGCAACAGGGCGACAGTACCAACCTGTGTTTGGGTTTAAGGGCGTACATGGTGTGGTCATACATCGCATTAAGCTTCTTTTCACCAAACCAGTTGAAGAAGTTGATTGGAAACAGTTGAAACAAGATGTGGACAAAGCGTGTGTTGTACTTCATGTCCACTGGCAGGCCATTGTCAGAAACCTGGCGGATGACCCAGGCACCTCGGCGAGTGCTAACATAAACCTGCAGGATGACAGGGAGAGAGAAAGAGAGAAGCATCTAAAAATGTATTCAGATCCAAAAGGCATCATGTGAAAATGAATGAGTTTAATAAAAACCTGCTCTGCAACTCTGCTGGTCTCCACTGCGATGTCACCTCCTGAGTTACCGATGCCGATGACCACCACTCTCTTCCCGTACATGTCCTCTGCTCCCTTGTAGTCCCAGCTGTGGATGTATTTTCCTTCAAATGTCTCAATTCCTGCAACACAGAATAATTACATGATCTTCTGTCATCTATTAAATACTGAAGTAGATGTTTTGATCTTGAATGTAAAAAACAATGCTCGGACTTTAATCATCACTTAATCTGCACTTTTTTTTTCTTTTTTTTTTAAGGTTGAAACAATTTCCTGAGACATTTTAGTAAAACTCTACAGAGATACTGAAAAGAAATGATTTAAAAAAAAAACTGAGAAAAAAAAATCACTTTTTAATGTACTTGTGATTTTTGCTCTTAGAATATAATGACTGAAGAGCAATTCATGTTGCTTTGCAGAGCTACAAGCCCGTGCTCAGTGTGACACATATTTTGTCAAATTTCGATATTATGACACCTTTGATGCAGTAAAATTGAAGTTCCATATCATGTGCCTTTTGATTTATTTTATGTAGATGATGAACACAACACAAACATTGTTTACCTGGGAAGTCTTTGAGTGGCAGGTTAGGGTAGGTGTAGTGACCAGAGCAGCAGATAACTGCATCAAAGACATGTCTTTCTTCTTGTCCATCTTTAGACTCAGTCACAACTTCCCACTGACCAGTGCGAGAAAAGTCTGGTCTCTGCATGACCCTCTTCACTGAGGTCTAAAATACAATACAATAAAATTTAGTTTAAAATAAATTCAACGTATGTCAAATTTGAAAACATTTTTTCTAGAATTTTTATTTTATTTTTTACCTGGAAGCGAATGTACTTCAGCAGCTTAAAGTGCTCTGCGTACATTCTGAAATAGTTTAGGATTTTTGAGTGGTGCATGTAGTTGGGATAATCAGCTGGGATGGGGAAGTCGCTGTAGCACATCATCTCTTTGGAGATGTTGATGGTTAGGGAACGGTAGATACTGGCCCTGTTTGGCTCTGACACTTCCTGCAGAGAACCAGTTTACACAGGACATGAACCTAATGGGATCGTTGTTACAGTAACAGCAGCTAATTCTGTCTCATTCACTTCCATGTGAGTAGAGTGTCACTTACTTTGAACTTCCACAGTCCACCCATGTCGTCGCTGCTTTCAAAGCAGGTTGGCACCAGTCGTTCATCCAGACAAGCCTTTATGCTGGTCAGACCAGAGGGACCTGCCCCGATCACAGCGACTTTGTGCACCATGTTGTCACTGCAGCACGACAAGAGAATAATCAAATGAGCCTCAATCTAAATGCAACAAGGCAAAAGCTTTACTTTTCATGGCAATCATTGTTATTCCTGTCCATGTTGTTTTATAACAACATTTTTAATCTTAAATGTTTTGAAAATAGACAAATGCTGCATCAACTTTTCGATACAAACTCGATTACCCGCCTTTAATGACTTCTGCCCTGGTTGTGGACTTCAATGCTTTTTACCTTAGTCCTTTGTTGGACACTACCTTCACTTCTCTGTCAGCCTGTAACAATGAATGGCCTGAAGTCACGGTTATACTGTGTCATACCACTCCAAGTGGTACATGATTTACCTTTTTCCCATATAACCACCTCGGTGACATTGATGACAATGAGACAAGCATAAGAAATAAGAAAACTCTTTAAACTCTTTGTATCTGGAATTTTATCACCTAAACATCCCATGAACCTTGAACGTAAGTTATCCAAGAAGACCCTACTCAGGCCTGCTTGATGCCATCAATGAGAATCATGTGCATTTGATGATCAGTAAACAGTCAGCTGGCTGGTTTTCCATACCTGCCAGTCTTTGACCAGGGGTGGCGCTATAGAGCTTCAGTGAGCCAGAGCACAGACCTTTTCAACCAACAAATGTTACAATTATGCAAAATAACCACAAACAACTTATCTCATTTGAATATATCAGAATTTATTAACAAATGTAATAAAAATTTAACAAAAACACTTGAAGCAGGATTCTGATACTTAATATTCTAAATGCCAACTAAAGTACGTATATGCAGACAAAGCATGAAAAAATTATTAACTAAATGTGTGTCAGAGAGTGTATATGTACTTTTGTGAGTGTGTGTGTGGCAAACAAGGTGGCGGGTGAGGACACCTGATGACAGACCAAGATGGCAGCCAACCAACGTGACAGCGTAGGAGGGTAGAGACAAATCGGCATGATTTCTCACCAGCAACACCTTTAACGCTCCTGTGCTTCTCACACAGTTTCAGCACACTCTCACTGGTGGTTTAACTAGGAAACGGGGGTGTGCATTGCTTTGATGGTGGGTGAGACACGTCCAGTAGGAACCAGCAACAATTAATCAAAGTTGGTAGATTGCACTCTGGTACTAATTCAGCTTTGAGCTGCTCCCATGTCCTCTCTGTCTCCTAGGAGATGCACACAGCTGCCTTCACCTGCGCTTCATGAGTCAAGAGGTCACAGTCAGTGTGCTGCTGCCAGGACTGATGTTGCACCGTTGACAAGAAGGTCAAAGGTCGTGTTTCTCCTTGGTAAAAGCGGGTGAGAGAGATCGAGGACTGTGAGCCGCAGGTATTTATGTCCTGCTGGGTTTTTGGGATCCTCACCCACTGAGATGCCAGTGGCATCACTTTTACGCCTAGTTTATAAAGTAGCCTACCCTACAAAGCCTTCTGGGGATTTGAGTCTTTCTCAGGTCTCTGTTTCCAGGATCTGCTTTTAGGTCTTTCTCTGTAATAACACATGGTATAGACAACGCTAATGTGCAACCATTAGAGACTGTGGCTGTACTGGAAAACTTCCTTTAAACCTGGACAGCAGACTGGACTGGAGACCAGGGTTATAATAGTCTTGATTTTTTATTTTTATCTCTAAGTTTGGTTTAGGTAGTTTACTATGTGTCTGTAGTTTGAGTTTTAACAAAAATGGGTTATTTTTAATTTAGTTTTAGTTATAGATTTGGATGTAGAGGTGTGTACTTTGACATATTGACAAAAATCTAGGATGAAAGAATATTACCCATCAACAAAGCCATACAGAATAAAAGTCTACATTCTTTCCTCCCAGTAATTACTAAAATGTTGTGTCAAAGGTTAAAGGCCAGAATGCAGTGCAAGAACAATGGATGTCATCAAACACCAAAAAATAAGGCAACAATCCTATTTAACTTTTAAGATAACATTCTTGGCTTGAAGAGGTAGCATGTTTAAGAACCAGTCTTGAGAAATTATTAGTTAAAATTAAATAGGAGTTGAGAGATCAAGGTGAATTTCCATTGTGGAGATGGACTGTGGTTTGTGGTTTCTCAGACCAGACGACAGCAGGACAAACAGAAAATGTGCTTCATAAAATCCTGGGAGGAATTAGCTCTGACTTCACACATTACTCCTGTTCTGAGATCCCTCCACTGGTTACCAGTTACTTACAGAACAGTGTTGTTGTTAGTCTACAAGTCACTTAATAATCTGGGGCCAGATTACATGACTGATCTTCATATTCTGGTAGAATACAAACCAGTAGAGCTGGTAGAGCCTCCAGTTAGGACCAAACAGGGTGAAAATGCATTTTGCTACTTTGCTGAACATAAATGGAATAAACTTCCTGGTGATATCAAATGTGTCTCAACGCCAGACACATTTAAAATTAAACTGAGCCTTTGGATTTTACTGAACTTTTTTTTTTTCAATAACCATTCTTTGTTCTTAATCCTTTTTTTTTTTGTCTAATTACACCTTTAAACTATTTTTAAATTCTTATTATTATTATTAGTAGTAGTATTTTTATTTAATAGATGATTCCAAGCTGGACCTCGTTCATGTATTTAGTTATTCCACTTCATTTCAGTTCACTGATTTTGAAGAAAGTAAAAAAGAATAAAAGCCATGTTTTTTTTTTCTTTTAAAGAACTTATTTTAAAAACATGTATCTCATATTAAGAATTGCGAACAAGCAATTTTTTCTCACCCCATTGGCAGATTAAAAAAAAAAGAAAAAAAGAAGCTTAATATAAGACAATTTGAGTAGATTAAGAATATGAGGATATTATTCCTAAATCTAGTCAAACTTTTGCTTTTTTTCTTCAGAAATCAGTTTTTGCAGGGTTTGTTACATGATATCCTGACCGTTTCAGGCCGTTTATGCATTGTTAATTTTAGTTTTTATTTAGTTTTCATTTTATTTAAAAAAAGAAAAAAGTTTTTAAATGGTTTGCAGAATTATTTTTGCAGTGTTAGTTTCAGTTTTTCTAAACTATAGTAACTCTGCTGGAGATGCCACACAGATGCAGAGAGAAGGGATGGAGCAGACTTTACTTAAGGAAGCTGAGGTCCTTCAGTTTCAGTACGATGTGACACATCTTCTATTAATCTGTCGTGGAGAGTTCAGTCCTATCTTCAGTCATCTGTTGGGGGAGCAGCCTCAGAGCCAGGGACTTAAATAAACTCAAAAGAAAAGAAACTTATGGCTTAAATCATAATAACTACTGCAACAACTGAATTTCCCTTTGAGGGTTTCATAAAGTATTTTGAATTAAACTGAAACTTGTCCACTGCAGTGGCCACTATTTATGAAAAAGTTCACAGAGTTGAAATGATGAGCAGAGATAAAACTCATTCAACTACAAGCTCAGATTTGCACTGTCTGTATTTCCAACTTAACATTTGATTGTTAAATTAGTCTTCCTGACTGCAGTCAGTATAAATCAATTTATGGTGCAGCCGTTGTTTTCATTATATCTCATCTTATCAACCACTAATCTCATGGCTTGTCATAAAATGTTTTTAGTTCCTTGAAATACATATGTTGGGGCAAAGGTGGTCTTACAGTTCTTTGAAAGCATTTGAAATTGGATTGTCCTGTTAATCATCTTCCACCTCTTTAGCTGATATGATCATAGCTCTTGAACAGCTGTAACAGGTTTAATTAAGAGTAAAATGTTCATTAAAATTGCAGGATGTAGAAGAAAAAAAAGCTGTATACAAACAACAAATCAGATGCTATTTTGAGCCTTTGTTCAAAAATAAAAAGAAGAAATTATTTCTTTCATTTTACAGCGCACAGTTATGCATACTCAAAAAGTAAGATACCGGAAAGACAATTATGTTTTTTTCATCTTACCTTGATGATGGCTGTGTGCTGATTCCTTGTGTCAATCAAAATGAGTGAGCGCAGACTTTATAGAAGAAGAGCAGCTGGAGACCCCCCCGACTTTTTCTTTTTAAAAAACAAAACCTTTTCTCACACTAATCCTGCCCAAAAGGTCAAATATTGACTTGAATCATGTTTACCCAAATTTCATGTTTTTTTTCTTTGGCTAAAGTTCAGTTTTCGTCCTAATTTCAGAGGGTGGAAGATTGAGTGATAACGACTGACTAAGTAACTTTTTAACACTCTCCAGAGGCATGCGTGTACACAGCTACTGAGCCTATGATTACTTTAAAGATTCAAACTATAAAAAATAAAGAATACACTTAACTACTGAGGACTGTCCAACACATGCAGGTGTAACAGGATGTGCAAAGCTGTGAAGGCTTGTTTATTCAGGATCATCTCCATCCAAGTGTTCCCCTTCAGGTATTCAGTCATATCTGAACCCTTTTTCAGTCGAACATTTACAGCCACAGAAAACGGTGTTATTAGAGCTGATTTTCGAAGGCTCAGACTGTTACATGCTGCTTTCATAGTTTTGGGTCACTTCTGTAATTTCCACTGCAAGGTGCTTTGTTCAGATGGCTGTAGCTACGTATACGTAACAGTACAACATTATATCTGTGTGACACAGTTTCTCCAGTCAATAAAATCGAGGAGGAATAATGCAACTCAGTCATCTATATTGTATTCTTTCTTTTTTGTCAAGAAGAAGCTGAGCGTTGTTCAAAATGGTGCAGCTTGTTTTTATCTCCTCGTCACCTGGATGAGATGATCCTTTGTTGATCAATAAACCTGACTGCAGAGTTTCTAGTTCCACCTTAAAGATAACAAAGCACTACTTTTGCTACTCTGACAGAGAGGTGCCAATTGTACATCCATTTTGGTATAGTTCCCAACGTTTGATGACGGGAACAGAAATAACCATACTGTACCACCTTTTACTGTGCCAGCTACTGGAAAAGGGATAATAAAGGCTCCGTTTGTATTAAGGTGGATCTGTGTGAGGTGAGAAGGAAAAAAATTTAAAGACCAAGCATGTCATCATTTCATTGTAATTTCGAAGCTTAGTAGAACTTTGGAGTTCTTCATCTCAAGTTAAAGGTGTCGATCAGAGTTTTAAAATAGGGTCTGAAGTCAGTTAGTGACAGTATCAATGAATTTTCTCTCTGCTTAACTTTATTTCAGTCTTTTCTTATTTTATTGTTATGGTTTCATTACTTTTTAACTGTTTTCTTTCATTTCCGATTTACTTCTATGTAATCTCTGTTCATATCTCTGGGTATGTATGAATCACAGTATGTAAATACACCTCCTTGCTGTACTGAAGTTAGAACTAAGAGGTGAGTTTGGAAAAAGAAAATCATTTAAGGTTCAACAGTTCTAATAATTATGGACATATATTTCCATTTCAGGTTTATTCCCAGTTTAATTAAAAACTATTACAATCTGAGTGATTAATCAAATCAATTTATACAACACAGCACAATCACATGACCATGTAACAAGACTCTGTATACAATATTAAGATAACCATTTAACTCACAGTAATAGTGATACTATTTAGTAGGCAAAGCTGACTGTGGTGAAAGACAGATGCTGGTTTTACATTTGACAGCGTGCAAAAGTACATATGACACTTCTTTTAAGAGCTGAGGAGACATTTCATTGATGGAAGTATTTCTCAGCCTGTAAGTAAACAACTGACGTGTACTGTGTCGCCTGTTCAAGATTTTTCACATGTAAAACAACAGCGATGTAAACTATAAAAAAATTGGTTTGGTCACAAAGTTCACTATCCAGCATTTTCTGATAGGGTGATGAACTGGAGAGCTGGGATGCTGCACCCTTGTTTGCTTACATGGAGAGGACCACTGGTCAGTTATTGCAGGAAGTGGGCACAGTATGATCAAACGGTTGGCAATGGAACAGTCAGTTAAATAACTTCAGTGCATTCCAGACATCTGGATCTGCTTTAAAGTAACCCTGCATGCAGAGCTGAGACATCTCCCCTGAAGTGAAGTGGAACATCAAGTTAAAAACTAAAAAGATGCAAAACAACCTTCATGTCAAAGAAAAATGGGATGATTGAAATGCATGTTAAAGGAAACCAAATATTCACATATACTGTATGATCAAAAATGCTGCTAATTGGAAAAGCTAAGATGGTCCATGTGTATAATGATGCGTTATTAACATCTATAGTTTCTGTCTGAAGTTGAACTTCTTCAAGTATTAAGTTTCTGCTGAATGTCTAATTCAACCTTAAACACCATCCATCCACAATTTTCTTTCTTAGGGATCACATGTAAATATATATAACACATCCTTTGTTTTTCTAGCACTTCAGCAGCCCTGTCTACAAGTGTTGAGTACGTATGACCAACAGTTATGCTAAGCTGATACTTTATATCATCAACCTGACGCTATAAAAAGCGTCTAGGACTCTCTTAAATTTCTAGCTGGCTTCAAATGAAAAGATGATGGTGATTTCACTGTAAATTGTAAAAAGGCAAAATGATTTCCTAAAGGACTCTGTTTCATTGAGACATGAGGCAGTCGGTTGTTGTAAAGACACAAAGCAGTTAATCACATTCATGACGGCCAGCAGGCCTTCACGTGTGCAGCCGGCCTCTGCGGCGGTGCTAACGTCAAACGTACGTCTAAATTTCAACACCTTCACCGCTGGCATCATTTCAAGGTTTAAAGCTGATATCGTCTTCCTGGTATTCCACGGCCTAGTGAATGTGCACCACTGCGTGGACACAGCTTAAGCATCAAACGTGCAGTTTATGGGAAATAATATGCACATTCAAAATGCCTTCACGACCGAATGACGTGAGAGGATTGATGTTGGTAAAAAATTAAATCCTTAGACACGTGGTGCAATAGCAGCTGACGCAAAGGGTCACGCTTGCAACTTAGTGGAGCAGTTTATAGCGTTAAAATGTCACTTCATCATTCCTAAATATTAACAGCAGGAAGACTTGTCAGATTTGAACAGTTGGCCTTAATGCCTTCATAGATTCCATTTGAGGATCTTGAACTGAAAATGAGTGGAGAACTTAAAACATAAAAGTGAAATCAATAAACTGAAATGATGGGAAATGCTAACTTTTTTTTTTTTGGTCAAACAGAACCATGCAACATCATTAGTTATTATTTTATCGAGTCTTTTTTTTATATACATTTTTATAAATCTATGTCACATACATTGAAATAAACAAAGGTATTGCAAAATGGGGAAAACTGTTTTTTTTTCCCCATTTCTGTTTGGATATACTTCATACAAGGTTGCAAAACTATATAGTCCTCCTGACTGATAAACCTCTGGCAGCATACCGTACTGCTGCATAACAAATCAAAAAACTGCAGAGTATATAAAGGGCATCACACTGACCACATGCCACCCCCAAAAAAAACTGGAGGAAAAAAAATGTCAGCATCTTCAAGAATCATTTCACAGTATCGAAATTGAGTAGAATTCTGAGTTGCAGATTTTCCTGCTCTGATTTTTATCTGTACTTCACCATCTTTTCACTTGCTTGCAGTGACTTTTCAAAGTGATCTTAAGGATCGTTCCTACATCCAACCTTTGAAAGTAGGTTAGCAACTCTCTACTGTCGGGGGCTCTTCCTTGTAAAGTTAGAATAATGTGAGCTGTGTGAAATAATATTCCTGTATTAACAGCATTTTGGCACAGATAGTTTCAGATTTGCTCTTTTAAAGCTGTAACTAACTTAGTCTTGTACTAAAACAGAAGTTTGGGGAAAAATCTTGCAAATGGTGCTTAGTTAAACCACAGTTTATCATTCATCTCATCCTTTTATCCCTTGAAATTTTTTTTTTTGGTTCAACATTGATTATCAAGTAAAACTAAACATTAAACCATGCAACATGTAGAGTTATAAAAGCACATCTGTGACGCCTATTCTATTTTTTTCCCCAATATTATGTTCACATTACTGAAAAGTGAAGATGTAAATATACAGTTTGTATTACTTTGCTGTTTATTATGCAATGCTCCCATTTTTTTTTTTTTGTAAATTTCATATTATTACAGAGCTCACGGAGGGCTCAAACTCACACCAGACCTGAAATGAGTGTTACTCTGAAGACAGCATAGTCTGGTCACATACTGATGTTTACAAACCCCCAGTATACTACCAATCTGAGCCCTTCATAATATGACATTTACTTCACAGCTTCCTCAGCAGGGAAGTCACATTACAAAACTGTGGACAGAAGAGAATTTTTAATCTTCTGGACAAAATCTTTCGTTCTTGCATGAAGAACTAAATATTTTACAATAACCAGGTGATAAAAATCCAAAGCTAAATCATGTGTACTTAACTGATAGTGATTTTGACTGATAATCTATGTCAATTTCGTTCTGGGTTTGTGCATTTATTAAAACAAAGAATCAGGATAACGACATGGTTTAGTTTATAAAATCTGTCAGAGCTGAATAATTATCAAGGATGAAGAAGAATAAGACATCTACATTACTTCTTAAAAGCTGCCTTCAAGACAGCTGTTGGAGCATGCTCCCATGAATCTGGTCTAAATAATGTTAAGGCCCTTCTAGATTAATGCACCTTATCTTCTTATATCCACTAAACAGGCATACAATTCAGCACTAACTGCTCCCTGCAGTTACTACTGAACACTTTAACTCTGTAAGCAGATGTATTCATCAGGGTTTGTGGTTTGCTGTGTAAAATCCTCTTCATAAATAAAGCCACAACATTTAGGTGACAATGTTCCATCATGGCAGACCCCCCATCAGGACAACGCACCACAGGAAACCACAAACTCTGCTCAAGACACACAATAAAGAGGTCAGTATATTGACCTGGCCTCTGCCAGGTCCAATTCTTATTAATGATGTGAAGAGAGGCCATAACAATCTGCAGCTACTTCAGTCAAAGATCCTAAAGGCTCTGAAGGCAGCATTATGATCAAAAACACCCCAGGAAACACAGGAAACTCTACATTCAAGTCCTGGCTGGTCACAGCAGTTAATGTGACATGAGAGGGGAATCGGCACAATTAAAGCAAAGTTTTTCAATGCTACGGCTTAAGGGGAAGAACCAAAATAGGGGAAACTGTGAGATCTTGCTCTAACCAAAAGAAAATTTCTCTGTTTTTCAGCCTGAAAATCAAAAGCAAGTGCAGGTGCTCTTACACTAAAGATAGAAACTGCTATGTCTCCACTTCCTGTAGTCCTTTGCATTAACCTAATTGTCTCATCAGTCCTTGTAAGGTTTGTGGAGACAGCCAAAGCATCTCCACAAGATTGTACTGGCAATAGCCCATCCAGAACCCAAACAGCACATCAGTGACATTGTGCCTGCCCAATAACACTCGGCTGAACCCCACCAGGCCCACCCACAGCAGGACAAGGACCCTCAGGGGTGCAGCCAGCACAAGATGAGCCAGCAGGAAGCGCCCACACATGGCGGCACGGGTGGCATGGCCGGATGGGAAGGAGTAGCGGTCCACGGAAAAAGTGGCAAACATGTCCATTCGGTTATGTGCTGGCCGCCGCCGCCGCACCACTGACTTAACGATGACAACCAGGAGGAGGTCCAGCAGAAGTCCTGCAAGGAATGAAGATGAAGAAAATATGTTGTAGTGGATGAAAACACAGCTGTATAACCCAATAAAAGCAGAAGATAATACAACATATGACTAGAGCTCAGTATAATTGATTACAATGACTATGAAAACATGTCTTTTTTTTTTAAAAAGCCCTCATACATCCCATAAATGCCACTGAGATCCTTAGTTTAAAGGTAAAAACTCATTTGTAGCTGCAGTGCACTACAGAAACTGCTGGAGGCAGTAAAGCTTTCCATTTCTGCCCTGCTGAATGCATAATATAGCCACCCACAAAAAGAAATACCATATAAAATACAGTTAAATGGGATAGAATGCAAATAATCAGGGCAGAAGCAAAAAATAGATCATTTTCTAAAGTGTGGAGACATTTTACAGAAAAAGAGAAATCCAGCAAAACAAATATAGAGAAGACTTGGCGATACAGAGCTGTCATTTCACAGTGACACAACTAATGAAAAAAATAGTCCTTGTAGTCCTAAATAAGAAGACTGCAACTGCACGTTATGGTGAGCACAAAATGTTAAGAAAGATGTCTGTGAAACAAAGTCAAACACTACAGATTGATTGTTTGGGCTGCACAAAACTTCAAAACTTTATAGAAACTGCAATATCAACATGTGCAATATGATAATCACATAATAAATAAATATAGCTGTGAATAATTGTCTGTTATTTTCCAAGTGCCACACATTAATACTGATGTCAATAATATATCTGACCAATCAGATGGAATCTCATGTTTAAGGTGCCAATTTATCCATCCATCCATCCATTATCTATACCCGCTATTTCCTGTGCAGGGTCACGAGGGTCTGCTGGAGCCTATCCCAGCTCACTTAGGGCAAAAGGTAGGGGTCCACCCTGGACAGATCGCCAGTCCATTGCAGAAGATGTCGACAATCCAGATGAAATCATTACACAAGCTGTATTGTCCTATTTATAGCTAATCCCTTTACCACATATAGTCTCAATGGAATCTTTGTAGATAAACAACCTCTGAAAAATCTATGAACTCTTGGTTGGGAGCAAAGTCAAAATTATGAAACGGGTCTGTTAACCTTCCTTCTACTGAACCAATTGCAACAGGGCAATGTAGCATACAGCCGTGTGCTAAGATACAGTGAAGTCACGACAACATGACGTCATCCGGAAGGATTGGACATTTTTGTAAAATGGTATTGGTTAACAATAAAGCCAGAGTTTGAGTGCACCTGCTGTCCGCACATTATTGAACATAACATTGGCGACGAGGATGGAGCTTCCACTCTCACCTTTGCCTTCGTTCCTCACTCCCCCCGGTGAGCCACCGATCCCGTGGTCCCACTGGCATGAGTCGTTTGAGACGGTCGACGCTCCCAACACCAAGGACAGGGCCTTGCTGATTCACAGCCTGTGCAGCAAGGGATGGCGCATCTTCAGGACTCTCGCACCCACGGCGGCATAAACAGACTGTGTCGCCAAACTTGACCAGACATTTCGCCGGCCCGCAGAGCGTCGTTGTCCGGCGGATTGTCTTCTGTCAGCGCCGTCAACGGCCGGGTGAGTCGGTCCACCAGTACGTAACCAACCTCCGGTGTAAATTCTGAGTTTTGGAAGATGAGATGATTAGTGACCAGCTAGCAGAGCATACGGCTGATCCTACGCTGCGTGAGGAACTGTTTCTGGCACCGGATGATCTGCCAATGTCCAAGGCGGCGGAGACGGCCTTTCAACTTGAGGCTGCTGCTCATTTAGCAATGCGGTTGGCAGTCCCAGTCCCCACGCCCGCTGCGTCCTTGGCACAGGCAGCGGCCCCGTGGCCCCTCGAGGTAAACGTCACGGGCCGCCAGGGTGCCACAGCGCACCGACCCTGTGGGAACTGTGGCTCCTCCTCCCACTCCTCACGCGCACAGGTCTGCCCAGCCATGGGGCAGAGGTGCCAACCACTTCTCCAAAGTGAGCCGCTCCGCACCTGTCTCCACAAACCCCCGGCCCCGCTTGTCTCACCCGTCGAGCCCAATCACCATTCACTCTGTGGGCTCTGGTGCTAAGCCATTCACGTGGTGCATTGTGGATCTCGCATGCCACCACTGCTGGACACTGCTGCCTCCAGGTCCCTGGCGGCTCTTTCCCCGACAGACAATCCGGGCAGTTGCGGAGGAGCTGTACAGCTATGGACACACTGAAATCAGCATGGTAAGCACCGCCACCTTCTCTGTTCGCTATGGCTCCAGGGCCCTCCCAGCATTCACCTTTCAGGTGTCACGCCATGGTGGCAACTTCTTGGGTTTGATCTGTTCTGCACCCTTGGCTTCTCCATCACAGACTACACGGATGCCACCATACTAACAATGACCACGCCCTGGAAGCACCGCTGGCCATCACTTTTCTCCGGGTTGGACTGCCTTACTGCCTTCAACCACCAACCGCCCCTTGCCCTACGCGATGATGTTACAGCCGAGCTCCAGAAACTCCTGGACGCTGGCATCATCGAACAAGTTGACGCCTCACCTTTGGTCTCTAACCTGGTAGTGGTTAAGAAGAAATCTGGTGGCCTGCGCCCCTGCATCGACCTCAGGCAGGTAAATAAATCAGTGATTCTGGACAAATACCCACTGCCCACAGTGGAGGAGCTTTCTGCTAAGTTCTATGGCTCAACAGTCTTTTCCAAGCTCAACCTTTGCCAGGGCTACCAACAGGTCCCTCTGCACCCAGACAGCCGCAACCTCACTGCTTTTGTGAATCACAGGGGGGTCTTTCATTATACCCGTATGCACTTTGGCCTCAGCTCTGCCCCTAGCTGATTCCAGAAGGTCATGGCTACCATCTTCGCGGCTGTCACGGGTGTGATTGTGTATCTCGATGATATCGTAGTGGACGGGACATGTCTTCTTCACATGACGAGCGTCTTTCCAAGGTACTTGACATACTCAGCAGCCAAAACCTTACATTAAATGGAGAGAAGTGCATCTTTGCAGTACCTGTCATCGAGTTTATAGGGTTCCGTCTGACAAGTGGCGACCTGAGCCCAGTCCACTCAAATGTCGATGCTGTCCTGCAGCTGCCTGAACCCTCCTGCCCTGCGCAGTTGTCATCATTCCTTGGGATGACTGCCTATTATCTGCACTTCCTTCCCCACTACTCTGAGACCACCGCGCCGCTGCGTGCTCTTCTTAAGCAGGACGCGCCCTGATCTTGGACCCCTGCACGATCTGCTGCTGTCCGTCGGCTCAAAGCCCAGCTCACCTCTCCACCTGTACTCGCCCACTTTGACTTGCTGAGTCCTACATTCGTGACCTGTGATGCCTCAGGTGCCTCACAGTTGACGCTGTCCCGTCCCAGCTCCAGCATGGGGACGAGTGACCAGTGCTGTTTGCTTTGAGGTCCCTCACTCCGGCTGAACGCAAGTACTTGATGGGGGAACGTGAAGCGCTGACTGACAAATCTTTTCATAAAAAAAATAAAATAAATAATTTTGAACTCTAATCATGAAACTGAGACTTTGCTAAAATTTGACTTTTTTGTTAAAAAAGTACATTTTGTTGTGAAAGTATAAGCATATAAAAGCATATAATCACAAATGTAACAAAATTGAGGCTTTTTAACTTTAAATACACTCATTTTATGACATTTTTACATAGAAATTACAGTATTTTCAAATTTTTGGCCTAAAATCACAAATTCTTGTGATAAAAAGAGTACATTTTACAAAATTCATGAGTTTTGAGAAAAAAATGAACTACTTTTTGTGGCAAAATCTTTTGCAAATGTTTCCTAAATCCTGACTTTTTTTACTCTTAAATAGGGGTGAAAAGGTATGCCGTATTTTGGTATACCGTGGTGATGTAAAGCCACGGTGGTGTCACCGTGAGATTTCCAAGCTCATGGTGACCATAATTAAGTAATTATTTTTAATATTTTGCGGCACTGCCGGCGCAACTCCACTTACACGAGTAGGGAACTCACAAATAAAACATTTCACTTCAAGAGAGCCGACTTGCAAAATATGCAAAAGAAAAGTAGTTGCAAGATCTGCAAATACATCCAACATGAGGTCCCATATCTGCGAGTGGCATAAAAAAGAATATGCAGAATAAGCAGATCTACAAGGCATCACTACGTTGCTTTGCAACAGTTTGTTCACTTGTAGATTAGTTGTGTGTTTGGCTCACGGCAGTGACGTCATGCCAAAGCACGACCTGAATTTGACTAAAGAAAGAAAAAAAAGATGAAAGAAGGCAAGAGGAAGGTGGACTATAATAGACAGATGCATAATAGAGGCAGTATGACAAACATACTATATACATCTGCTCATAAGGCCTCTACTATAGCATATATGTGTGTGTGTGTGTGTGTGCAGACCTTTAATATCCTAACAGGGCTCAGTCTCAGGTTTAAGGGGTTTTATTTCAAGTTTTAATGTTGTGTAATGTGCAGTAGTTCATTTCATGGCCCCTAGTACCAAAACAAAAATCTAAAAAAATACTAAAATACTGTACTAACACCATCACCGTACCGTACTGTAAAATCCCATACCGTTACATCCCTACTCATAAACCAGCGGCTCTCCCCCTCAGCTATTCCTTTTTGATGCTAATACCAAATCAACAGGCAGTTGAACTGAAATCTTGACTTAGCACGCTCACGTGGGCCTGATAAAATGAAGTAGTGGGCTGTTTTTGGTCCGTGGGCCTTGACTTTGACCCATGTAATTTATGCAAGAGCCATTATTCAAAACAATAAAAGCTTTGATCAACAGGTTGTTTTTTTGTTTGTTTTTTTTGCCTCCAATGACCACTATGTGTTGTTACAAAACAGAAAAAAACTGTATTGACTCCCATGTTAAAGGTTAAAATTTTGTAGCGGAATTAAACATATTGACAGCCTGGTACAAAAGCCGTTTGATTGATTTGTAGCTTCATATTACATTCATGACAACTGTGTGGAGGTGAATTTTTTTTTTTGTGCCATATCAGATAAATTCATATTAAGCACTAAAGCTGACCAATCGGATGCCTGGATGCCATTTGATGTGCTTGACAGACTGCTCTGACAGTTAGCCATTGGCTCTGTTTCTGGCTTTGACAGCTTTGTCCCATCTCCTTGTAACATGGCGTCACATGGTTTGAGGAAAAATGGGTTTCAAAGGCTCTCTGTACAGATCTATGGGTCATGTGACCTGATAGTTGGTCCAGTATTTACAGTCAGTGCTTTTTACTACAAAAATGACAACAGTGAATCGCTCACTGGTGTTGCTGCTCCACATCACAACATGCTAGGCGTCTTTTGTTGATACGATCAATACTTGTCTGGTCGTTGCTCTGCCTGCATCAAATGCTTCATTTCTCTGATTGGTTGCATGACTATCCAATTGATTCAGTTTTCTGCATTCAGGGGGCACCTGGAGTTCAAGGTTCAACCTTGGAGGAACTAGATTAACTCTTTGAGTTCTGTTTAGTGACTATTCCCAAAGGTCTACATAGTTTTACTGTCCTAGTCCTCACATGTTGACTATCTTACATTTCCAACAAAATATAGCCTTCTCCACCATGATTTAAACAATTATGATATTAGAACAGCTGGCAGGTTTAGTCCTACATGTCTGTCATGTCTGATGAAAGTGCATGTCAGGGTCGGGACCCCAACACAGAGTTCAACATTTTTTTTTTCCAGTTGTATCAAGTGAAAGGTAAGTACACATATTTTTGCAATAACACTGCTTACTGCTGAATGACGTAAAGATGAGCTACAGTGAATTGATTTGAATTCCTAAGAAATCCTTCTGGGAAGCAGAGGGATGTGGACAGATGTCTACAGGTGAATGTTAACACATACAGAGTGCATGGATTTGAGGCATGATAACAACATACCTATTAGCATGTACACTGGCTGGCCAAAAAAATAAAAATCACTTCCTGGATTTAAGAAAGCTGCTAGGTAAGAGCCTCCCACTGGAAAAGCACCGCAGTGATTAATATGTTTCAACGGAAAACGAGTTATGTAACCTTAACTGACGCATTCCATAACAATCATGTTGGAAGACAAATCCTGCAGTCATGGAAAAGTAAAAATATTACTCAGAGGGGTCAAATTATTGGTCTGCATCGAGCAAACATAACTACTAAGAGGATTGCTCAAACTAAACTAAACTAAAAGTGGTTCCAAAACTTTATTGGAACCTGGAAGGATCACAAAGCGTCTTCCAGTAAGAAATGTGGTCAGAAAAACCAAAAACAAATCTTGAATGATTCTAATCAAAGATCAGTTCCTCGAAATCTAATTAAGAACATCAACAGTAAAACTCAAAGTGAATGTGAGAGTGTTTCCAAACAGCTGTGTAGCCTGAAGAAAACCCTTTATCCATGAGGCTAATTGAGTAAAAAGAAAAAAATAAATCAGGCTGCTAGGGATTATAGAAACTTGACTGTGAAGCAGTGAGAAATAAGGTCAGAGTTATCCTGTAGAAAAGTGGGTAATGTACCTACCGTGCCTAGTCCTTCCTGTGCAAGGCTGTGGTGGCAATATAATGATTTTTCTGGTGATGCTGGGTCCTCCTATTGGATGCTGGGTCCTACTACAATGATGCTGGGTCTCACCATGGTGATGTTGGGTCCTACCATGGTGATGCTGGGTCCTACCATGGGGATGCTGGGTCTCACCATGGTGATGTTGGGTCCTGCAATGGTGATGTTGGGTCCTACCATGGTGATGCTGGGTCCTACCACGGTGATGTTGGGTCCTACCATGGTGATGTTGGGTCCTACCATGGTGATGTTGGGTCCTGCAATGGTGATGTTGGGTCCTACCATGGTGATGCTGGGTCCTACCATGGTGATGTTTGGTCCTACCATGGTGATGTTGGGTCCTAACATGGTGATGTTGGGTCCTGCAATGGTGATGTTGGGTCCTACCATGGTGATGCTGGGTCCTACCAGCATCAGCTGGGTTTTCAGCATGGATTTTGCATGTTCTCCAGCACTCCAGTTTCAACCAACCCCAAATACATGTAGGCTAATTGGTAGCACATAATTCCGCCTAGGCGTCATTTACTCCATATTGTAATTGAATTGATAGGAGTAATTATAGGAATGATTTGGTCCATTAAATTAATTGATCTAGTTCATGTATGTGTGCTGTGCAGTGAAAGAAAACTGCCTGCGTCTAGAGATGACTTGTCGTAAATAGGCGCTATATAAATAAATTGAATTGAATTGAATTTGTAAAAGTGCCTTCAGCGGTCCCTGGACTGGAAAAGAGATATGTAAACATACTGTATCGGAGGTGGCTTCGGTTCACCAACGTTAAGTGTGCTAAAATAAGGTCAGCAGACATCCTAATTATGCAGAATGACAAGATACAGGCAAGATAATTGCCAGGATTTGTTGAGTTCGCATAATGAAAAAGCATTTCAGGAATATGAGGCACCATCGTTACACATGGACTGGACACCACAAAGAGTGGAAGAAAAAAAAAAAGTGTACTTGACACACACACACACACACACACACATATGTATATATATATATCAGAATGTCCAAAGTTCAGAAATTCTGACATGACTTTCTCTCTTTGTTCAGGCTTGAAAGCATCTCATTCATTGAACCGTTCAGATTGGATTATCCTGCCTCTCTGTCTTTATTTCCACTTCATGCTCCATTAGCTGGATCGTAGTGCATGTACCACAAAGGTGTGAGAGTAATTTCATAAGACATTCCCAGCAGAAAAAAGAGGGAGGTGGATGGGATTTGAGTAGATGACTCCTGCCCCTGCCAGCGTGCACACCTGAAGCTGTGAACCAGTTTGGGGTAGTTTGGGGTGCTCCCTGTGGGTCCTGAGACTTACTGGGCTGGATGGTTTCAGTTGTGCCTGGAGGGAAATCCAATACACTGGTGGAAGCACGCTGTATGACGTTGGCCCAACATGCCAGCACCAGCTGGGATCCCTTCAAAATTGTCATGGTAGAATTCAAACAGCCGCCGTGTACCATCCAGCCTACAACGTCTCAGCTCTGTCAGCATCACGTTAAACCATCTCAGAGACGCTCTACAAGGATAGACTGATCCAACTGGCTCCCTAAGACTGTTTTGCATTTTTAATAAGCTCCAATGGAGTGTAGCTAGATGGACCTGCTATTTAAAATCTGCTTTTGGTACGTCTAGATTTATCAGAATCAGGGTTTCAGGTGTAAAATATGTTAGCTCAGACTGGAGCTAGCTCGTACATGGAGACAGTTGATTTATTAAAAGAAAGACATGTAGTAGATGCTATGAACCAAGCTGTGAAGACATTGAAAAGGTAGCTGTTAACCCTGTAGGTATTTCATCAAAACCTATGATCATTGCTTTGATAAAAGGGCATAAATATAAATAAACTCCTCTGAGAATGTTTGGGATGTGCTGAAGAAGAGTTTATGCAGCTGTACCAGCTCTCAGATCAAGATCTGGCAGGAAAAACCCATGTGGCATTGCATAAGCTCGCTGAAACAAACATAATCAAGGCTAAAAGTAGTATACGGCATTACTGATAGTGATTTTTGAATTAAACTGCTGCAAACAATAGACAACGTGATCCCTGAATCACATGTTTTGGTCATGTGATGAATGAAGTGAAAGTTCTCGTGCAAATAATCAATAATAGAGTTGTAGCCTCTGTTGCCTCTGTAATTTGGCTTTTAACCACTCATGTTTGCACATATTTTCCATCATGATCTCATGTTTCATTGGTGAAACATCTTAAATTCAGATGATAGTCTGTTTTTTGTCCCAAATACTCCACTCAAACCAGTTCCCCAGAATTGGTCCTGCCTCTTCAGCAGCTATGCCGGGAATTTCCTCTTCCTCTTTGACAAATGAGCCGCGAGTCATTTACAGCTTATACATGTGACCCAGTTCTCATGTCATCGTCTTAAGGAGGTGGAACATATGCCATCATAAAGTTGATGGGGTGGTTTTTATTTAGGTCTTTTCTGTCTTATTCAACTGTTGCTTCTTAGACTGCCTCTGCTTAGATGTAGCGCTGGTTAGCACTACATCTAAGCAGAGCAACAAAGAAGATCACATATTCGAACCAACAAAGCAAACGGAATCCAATAATCGTGAGATTGGTAGATAATTAAAAACAGCAATGCGCTTATATCTCCTTTCTAATCCAGGGACTACGCAAGACGCTTTTACAACACAAGCAGCTTTCTCTCACTGCTTCATACACATTACATCGACCTATGCAATGCACCAAATTACCTCTATAATTACAAATTACCTTTATTTGTAAGATTTTACCATAGTTTATGCAAATTACAGTTGGGCAGAATTTTGTGCTACCTGGGGTAAACCTACACAGACACAGGGAGAGCAGGGAAATTCCACACAGAAAGACAAACTGCACCTCTGAGCTGTCAAGTGTCTTTGGTAACCATGGAACCACTGTGCTGCCATATTAGTAGAACCCAACATCACCATGATGTTCATTTGTTTATTTATTTTTATTGACTTTATTGATCCCACAGGGGGAGTTTTTTTCCTCTGCATTTAACCTACCTGGAGCACTGGGAAGCAGTCAGGGGTCTCAGGTCCCTTGTTCAAGTTGTGGATGTGGGCAAGCACTGGTCAGACACTCCCCCCACCCATATCATTGCTATTGGTTGGGGATCGAAGCTGCAACCCTGCAGTTACTGATCCAAGTCCCCAACCAGTAGCCACAGATGCCTGATAGGACCTGTAGAAGGAGTAGGGAGAGAGACTACAGAAGATTGACAGGGTTAATGCTATTTAAATGGTACGGAAGTATGAGACTGAGATCAGACAGACATGATGAAGACAGGGTGCTCAGTTCACAATGACTCCCCCCAGCAGCCTAGGACTATAGCAGCATTACTAGGAGGTTGTCTAAGAGACTACAGAGTTAAAGGCTTTATCAAAAAGGAAGGTCTTTATCCTAACCTTAAATGGAAGATTAAAATTGAGGGAATCTGCCTCCTGGACCGAGGTTGGGAGTTGATTCCAGAATAGAGGAGCCTGATAGCTGAAGGCTCTTCCACCCTTTCTAGACCTACAGACTCTTGGAACAGCAAGTAAACCTGC
>JBAMYA010045620.1:0-11588 GCA_037176975.1 Arrhamphus sclerolepis | reverse complement strand
TCACGTGACTGATGACGTTTGAACCACTTCACTGCTTCATTCAGACTGAATCAGCTGACTGGTTTGGTTCAGTGGGCAGGACTTTGAAAGATTGGCAGGTGTCAGTTGTGTTTAAAAATGGATGGAACAGTGCGATGCGTTGCCTATCTGGTCAATACCATTTGGATTGATTTGATTAGCGTTTGTTTTCCTTTCGGTTTATTTTCTGATTGCTTTGCAATGGAACCAAGCAGGAAGAGATCGCAAATCTGGGAGTATTTTGAAATGGTGCTGCCGAACAAGGTAATGTGTTACAAATGTATGTTCAACAATTATTCATACAGTAAGAGTAAACCACACACATCTCATTTTATATCTGCAGGTGAAGTGTTTGCTTTGTTACCGGCATCTGGCTTACAATAATAACACGTCATCAATGATGAGGCATTACCGAGCCAGACATGAGGATGGAGCCGGTAGTGCTGCTGTAATGACGTGTCCATCAGGTGAGTGGGCATAATATTTGCTATTCCAGGCAATATTAAGTGTGACTTTCATTCTTCACTGCACTTCTGTATAAGTTTAGGAGCAATGAGTCTGGATTTGGGTGTATAAATTAATAGTATATAATATATATATAACTTTAAATCAGAAACATGAGTGAGCCTGTATTATACATTGCAATCTTTACACTAAAACCTTTTCCCTGCAGTCTGATTAATTCATGCATTTGTTCCTGCTAAAACTAAATAAATCTATTCTTTCATATTTTAGGGAGCAGGAAGCAGGAGCTTGATGATGCTCTAGTGGACTTCATAGTGAAAGATTCCCAGCCTTTCACTGTGGTGTCTGATCATGGCTTCCGTGCCCTGGTGGCCAAACTGGATCCCACATACATCCTTCCATCAAGGCAGGCACTCAAAGCCATGGTGGAGAAGAGGTATGTGGAAGAAAAGGAGAAGGCCAAAGAAGCCCTGCAGAATGTTGACAGTGTCAGCCTGACTGCAGATATGTGGACCTCCATTAACATGGATGCATATCTTGCCGTCACCTGTCATGCTGTTCATGCAGGTGAACTCTCTACCACCCTTTTGGGAGTTCGGCCTTTTCCCATCAGCCACACAGCAGAGAACATCGCTGGAACCACTCGAGAGCTTTTGAGGGAATGGGCTCTTGAAGAGAAGGTGAAGTGCTTGGTGACTGACGCTGCGGCAAATATGATCGCTGCAGCAAATGTGCTGCAGGTGCGGCATGCCGTCTGCCTGGCACACGCACTAAACTTAATTGTGAAAAAGTCCATGGATGCTACTCCTGGGCTAGATGATATAAGGTCTAAAACCAGGCGGATGGTCACCTATTTTAAATCACGTACAACAGCAAAAGAGAAGCTGCAGCAGATCCAGGTGCTAATTGGCCGTCCCGTCACAAAACTAATAATTGAGGTAGACACAAGATGGAATAGCACCTATGAGATGCTGCAGCGCTTTTATGAACAGAGGGACGCAGTGGCAGCTGCTCTGACCACTCTGCCCACAGATCTGCACCCACTGACTGCAAATGACTTTGAGTGTATGTCCCAGTGTGTAAAGATGCTGTCACCTTTTCATGCTGCCACCGTGGAGCTCTCACATGAAAGAAGAGTGTCGGGATCAAAAATAATACCCCTGATAAAAATGCTGAAGCATGCTTCGACTGAGGTGATGGCACAGACCTCAAATGAAATGGCCAAACACCTTGGCATCAACCTCAATAGGGTTCTGACAGATAAACTCTGTGGAATAGAGACCACAAGCATCTTCTCATTGTCGTCATTGCTTGATCCAAGATTCAAAACGCTCGGATTCCAGAGTCCTGCAAATGCAGAGTCAGCTGTGCAACGGTTGAAATCAGAGTGTGCGGCAGTGTTGCGGAATGTGACCCAAGAAGAGGAACCATCTATTTCACGTGCACAGCCTGAACCAGCTGTGTCTTCCCAAGGTACATAAGTTATAAAATTTGGATCAAATGATTCATTTGCATTTATTCATGTATGAACTAAACTTTATGTAATGCTTCATTTTCAGCCATTGACCTGTGGAGACTGTTGGACCGGGATGCTGAAGAAGCGCAAGTTTCCAGAAATACTACAGCTGATGTCATGGTGGAGGTGCAGCGGTACCTGTCAGCCCCTCTTCCTGAACGATCACAGGACCCTCTGGTGTACTGGACAACACACAAGGCCCAGTACCCAAACTTGTACCACCTGGCAAATCAGTACCTGGCAACACCAGCATCATCTGTGCCCTGCGAGAGGGTGTTTTCTATGGCTGGGGAAATAGTGTCAAAAAGGAGAGGCCGCTTCAAACCCTCTACTGTTTTAAATAAAAACACATAAGCACTCCAGTCCACCCAAGCACCTTGAGTCCATACCCCCCATCTGTATATAAAATATATAGGAAGGTATACATGAAATAATATATCAGAATTCTATTTTCAACAGTATATTCACCTAAACTTTACCTCTCCTACTATTACTACTAACCCTATCCTTAGCAATGGTAAATCTAGTTATCATTCATTATTTACTTAATGTTGGCCTGAAGAGCAAATATTGTTCTTCATGTTTTTAACATGTTAAATGACAAAGTGAACCTTGATATATTGGTAGTATAGAACAAGAAGGAAAAGCAACACATGAAATGAAGTTTGCTTCAAATTTGTGTGTTCAATAGCCTACATACCAAGAGATACATAAACACAGAGGCATTCAAAACAGAGTGACAGTTACCAACAATAGTAATGATAATGATTATCAAAGTGCACATTTTCTTTTGTATGGCTGCAGTACACCCAATGTGCCAGCAGATGACCCTGATGTTTGTAATGAATGAAGCTTCGAGTAGTGAACCGATTTTCAACACAATGGGCCAAAAGGGTTCAAAGCCTCATTTGGACATCACTACTTTCCAGTGTCCTTCCTCAGGCTGTCTTCCTGGTTTCGACCCCGGCTTCTCTCTGACCTCGTCTCCTTGTTCCTGCCCTGACCTCCTGCCCGGCCACAACAAGCCTCTCATCTGCCCTTCCTGGATTTGGTGCTTCCTGTTGACCGACCCTCGGTCAGCTCCGCCACGGGCCTCTCTCCCTTCACTGAATCAATGGTTACCAGCCTCCTTTGTTCCCAGCTCAGGAGGGAGAGGCCTCCTGCCCATCAGTCCAGGCATTTGTTTGCCGCTGCCGTAGGACCTTGGACCGGGCTCGTTTCACCCTCCAGCGCTCAGTGAAGCGCTACGCTGCCTCCTGCTACTTCTCCGCACCATGTGTATCTATCCGACTTTCTACGTCTCCAGGATCAAGCCGGTCCACGAATGCCCACTGTCACCTACGGTCCCGCCTCCTCCTCACTTTATTGATGGGGGTCCTGCTTTTTCCATTCGGCGCCTTGTTCAGTCCCATTGGCAGGGCTGGGGCATTGTGTACCTTGTGGATTGGGAAGGCTATGGGCCAGAGGACAGATCCTGGGCTCCCTCTCTCCATGTCCTTGATGTGGACATCATTGCCGAGGTTTATCAGCTTCATCCTTCCCAACCTTCCCCTGCTCCACCTCTCGTGGCCCACACTTCAGTTCTTCCACTCCTGAGGAGGTTCTCCATGGTCCTGCTGTGCCGCCTATGGGAGGTGTGGATTGCTCCGACTCGGAGGAGTTTTAGGCCTGCCTTGCCTTGTTCCCCCGCCGCCTGCCCTTGCCCGGTGGTTCCTCTTTTTAGCCGTCGGAGGCTGTCCGTGGGTGGGGGGGTTCTGTCACACTCTGCCCTGTTTGGCTCATGCTGTGTGAGCAGCCTCACTCACCGCTCTGCCACGCCTCCTCATCATCTCTATTTCCACACCTGTTTTGCCTCAGCTGCAGCTCATCACTGCTCATCAGTCAGCCTGCATATAAGCGGCTCTGCTCCTTCAGTCAGTGCCAGATTGTCGTTGCATTATGCACCACTTTCCAGTGTTCTTCCTTGGACTGTCTTCCTGGTTTCAACCCTGGCTTGTCTCTGACCTCGCCTCCTCATTCCTGCCCTGACCTCCTGCCCAGCCACGACAAGTCTCTCGACTGCCTTTCCTGGTTTTGGTGCTTCCTGTTGACTGACCCTTTGCCCGTCCACGACTATTCTCCAGTCTGTTCCTTCTGGACTCTGTTTGCCCCGCGGATTGTCTGCCAGGCTTCGACCCTTCTTCCGTCTCAACCACGATTCCAGCTAGATCCTCCACGGAGTTGCCATCCTCCTCAAAGGCTCTTAGTGCTTATCTTCCTGAGCACTTGTTATCCTGCCGGAAAGCGCAGCCCGCCGCTGCCTTCTGGGGTTTCCCAAAGACTGCTTGTCGGTGCCTGCTGGATTATTTGTCTGCTATGAACTTCATCAATAAAGCTCATCAATAAAGCTCATTCAAGTCACTTCCGGGTGTTGCACTGCATTTGAGTCCAAATCCCAGCCCATTACACTTACAGGCTCTCTGTTAATATGCTTGCCTTCATTAGGTGTTTTTTTTTTTTTTCCTTTTTCTATTTTTGTCACTTATATGTTCTCTTGTAATTTCATCATAGATTTATTTTTTATTTTTTTAAAATCCTATCAACAGAGTTATTCAGAGCCCATCATTGACTGACAGTGACTGTCTTGCAGGAAAAATGTGCAAGACCAAAGTTATGTTTTTTTATGGTGTCTGGGCACTGGCATAATATATTTTTTCAAGTTTCCAGTTCCAAGATCAATGTTCTTAGAATTTAAAACTTTGAATTCTTTTTTTCATTTCAATCTTTATGAATGAAAGAAAAAAAATCAATGCAATTTTGAAAAATTTGACTCCCTTTTGCTCAACTGTGATAATATAGTAGAAAGCTACAATTTTCAAAAAAAAAAACATATTATAGAAAAACAGATTGCCTGGTTATTAGATACATCTTATGATGCTGGATCTCAGACACATCATCAGTGATAGTACCTGGGGTCACAGGGGGTTTCGGGTCTTTCAACATCAGACCCCCTCACCCAGGCGACCCAGCCGGGAGTGATCAGCTCCCAGCCTGTGTCCAAGAAGCGCTCGTCCATGGCTTGTCCCTCTGTATCCACAGCCATCGTGAGGCTCTCAGTTGTTCAGTTGTTTCCCCTGGTCCACCTTTAACTGCCAGTCCTTTGCTGCTCCCAGGAAACCTGGCTGGGCCTTCAGTTGGGGAGGAGGTTGTTCTCCCACTCTAATGAATGTTACTCCGTGCCTTGGTGGTTGTAAGCACTTGCTGTGGTCAATGGCCGTATTGATGGACTCAGCAACTGCCTTCAGCACCCGGTCATGAACGGTAGCGACCATCTTCGAGCGCTTTAGGACAGCTGCTGAGGATGTGCTCCAGGGTTCCTCTGGATTTTGCGTTCAAATTATCACATGTAAATTGTGATGTTGATCTGGCACTTAATGTTCACAAAAATACAAATTTATAAAGCTGCCGAGAAAAGTCACAGCTATGTCAGCTGATATCAAGCCAGTGTTACATCATGCTTTAATGTGCGTCTGGTTGCTGGACGCTTTTAGGGGAAGTCTGACTTTGGAATATCTTTGTTTTAAATGTGTAACCAATGTAATAATAATGCGATCGTGGTGTTTCCCTCAGATAAATTAACCCATTTTAGAGAAAGAAATTCTCCATGGGTAATTCCACAAAAGAGAGCGTTCATGTTTCAGAGTTTACATAGTAAATACCATGTGGGAGAAATTTTATAAATGATGACGTCCCGTTCTCCTTGAAGGCAGCATGGAGCTGCGCCACAGATGACAGAAACTGAAGAGAAGAAGAACGATACAGTTTCAGAACATGCATGTTTTTAATGTTGCAGACCACAGTTTTTTGCAAGTGGTTCAAAATTTAAACTGATATTGTTGTGCATCTTTACTGTAAACTTTACCCTCAAGCAAACGCCCCCGAAAAGAATGTCAGCGCCCCCTTTTTGAAAATATTTCTGCCAGAGCCCCCTGTCATCCTCCCAACGCCCCCCAGGGGGCGGTACCACCCCTGTTGAGAAACACTATCATAGACTGACTGGATGAGGAATTTGATGCTGAGGGGTTCAGCCCTCCACAGCTCAGGTCATGTGACCTTCCTCTCCATGGCCTCTTCCCACCTGGTCCACGCACCTTGTTGCCTCAACCCGACCCACTGGCTTGCACACTGCTCTTCAGCTCCAGCCCTCACCTCCAGTTGAACCCTGTCCCGCCTTTCCTTGTCCTTGAGCTTACTGAGATGGGTTGTTGGTATGGTTCCCAGTCCTGCCTGACCGAACGCCACAGATCTCACAAGCTCTTTGTGGAGCAGACGTGCTTCTGCCTGGTCCACGGCCTCCTGCGCCCTCCACCTTCTGCCAGTCCTCACCTCGATGCCTGCTAGGGCAACTTTTGGGTCCTTCGATTCCCTGTACTGGAGAACCTCCCTCACTCTAGCAACCATGAACTCCTCAATTTGAGTGCCTCCTAGGGAGAAGTGGAACCGGTCAGTGACCTTCCCTCCGTTCAGGAATAGGGACCTGGACTTCTCTGGCTTGAAGCGCATCTGAGCCCAGGTGGTAAGCCTCTCCAAGCCCTGGAGAATCCATCTGCATCCTGGGACTGATGTTGTTGTTACTGTCAGATCGTCCATGAATGCTCTGATTGGGGGCTGAGATATTCCCGACTTGATTTTGGGCCCTCTGCACTCCAGCTCAGCAGACTTAACCAGCATGTTCATCACCAGGGCAAAGAGTATCACTGAAATGGTGCATCCAGTAATGATCCCTTTCTCTAGTCGGTGCCGCTCAGATATAACTGTCCCAGAGGTGAATCACAGGTAGAAGCAGTTATAATAATCCATGATGAGGGCTTTGATGTTGCACGGGACATGATGCCTCTCCAATGCCACCTCCACCAGCTTGTGAGGTATGGAGCCGTAAGCATTAGCTAGGTCCAGCCAAAGTACAGCTAAGTTTCCTTTCCCCCTTCGAGCCTCTCTAATCAGTGGTGTCACCACGCCTCTGTGTTCTAGGCACCCTGATACACCTTGGATTCCACCCTTTTGCACAGCGGTGTTGATGTACCGGTTCTTTAGGAGGTAGTCTGACAGCCGATGGGATAGGATACTGAAAAATATCTTCCCCTCAACATTAAGCAGTGAGATGGTCCTAAACTGCTCGATGGAGGTTGACTTTTCTTCCTTTGGAACCCACACACCTTCTGCGGATCTCCAATGTTGGATGACCTTCCCCCTCCTCCAGATCACCCTTAGGATCTTCCACAGACGGTATAGAAGCTTGGGGCATCTCTTGTACACCAGGTAATGTACTCCATTGGGTCCAGGTGCTGAGTTGTTTCTGGCCGCTTTGACCACAGCTTGGATTTCTTTCCAACTGGGAACTTTGGTGTTAAAATCGCAGGCTGGCTCAGGTGGCTCAGGTGGGTTAATCAGGTCTCTGCATTTGCCTAGGCCCTCCTCCCGTTCTGCATCACTGTGTGTATCGTGAAGGTAAGAGTCAATCTCCAATTTTGCAGATGTGAGGTGGCCATTGCGCTGCTGGCCTAGGTAAACCCAAAAGGGTTAGCTAGGAATGCAGCACGTCTTTTGGCTCTCTCGTTAGCCCCCCTGCAATGCCACTCAGCTCTGCAGAGGGTGAGCAGCTTCTTCCTAAGGGTACCACATAGTTCTGCCAGTCCTGGCTTCTGATCTTCGCTTGCCCCCTTGAACTGTTTCTTCAGGTCTCTGAGTTCCTTTCGTAGCTGCGAGATCTTTCCTTCCCTACAGTTCTTTGTGTACTGGTTTGCAGCAGCACGCTTCTCCACTGAACCAAACCTTTCAGTGGCAGTGCTGATGACCATGGTAGCCATTGTTTGGAGTTTCCTGTCTGCCCCTCCTTTCATGGTGGCTTCCAGGATACTATTCAAATTGTCATCAAGCTTCTGCCACTCACTTGCTTTGCTGGCTGGAGGCCACTTAACCTGGAGGCCACTTAACCCATCGCTGGTGTTGTGGCATGCCTGGTGCTTGGGCTTCCTGAGCATGGAGATTCTGGGCGCTGTTGGGTGACTCCTGGCCCTGCTCCTCCTGTGTCTCACCAAGGTCCTCTGGGGTGCGTGGTTGCTGGGGGCTGTGGAACTAATCCTGGACTTGCTCCTCCTACAACTCACCAAGACTTTCCCTTGAGCGCTGCTTATGATTATGGTTATTCTGAAAAGAAAGGATATATGACACTACATTGCACATTATCATGGCCTCTCTATATATGTTTAAGATAGTAGTGGAAAAACGCAGCTGGAATGCATGGACTTCTATGGAGTTCTAAGGGCTAAAGAGTGGAAAAAAAATGCCTGAAGAATGGAGGAAAAGTATACTAGTGCCGATTGTCAAGGATGACGGGGATTAACAAAAGCTGTAACAACAAAAGTATGTAGCTGTTGAGCCACACAGTGAAGATCTGGAAACAAAAAAATGGATGTAATTTGTGAGCAGCTGTATCGTTTCATGTCAAGAAAGATCACTACAGATTCATTGTTTGCTTTGGGAAAGCTGATGCAGAAGCATAGAGAAGCTTAGAAAGAGTTGCACTGTCTTTGCATTCTGTTGCGTGCTTGCTCTAACTCTACACAGGGAGGAACTATGGTATGTTAAAGTAAGAAAACTATTTTAGAAGGTACATGTATGAGCGCAGCTTGTTAACAGAGAGGTGTACAGAAGGAGCAAATCGGTTTCAGGTGGAAGTGAGACTGCGTTAAGGATCAGCCCTGAGCCCATTCTTGTTTGCAGTGGTAACGGACATGTTGACAGATAAGATCAGACAAGAGTTTCCATGAACCATATTTGCAGAAGACATTGTGATCTGTGATGAAAGTAGGGAACAGATGTAAGAAAAGCTGGTGAAGTTCAGATGTGCACTAGACAGAAGAGTAACAAAGGTCAGATGCAGCATAAGAGAACATGAGTAAATGAATTGGTAGCTCATTGACAGCAGGGCTTATCTATATCACCAAGAGAGTTGGAGACATATCAAAAAAATCTTCTGTAATAAACAATATCTCTGTCTTTGTACTACACACATTGTGTCTGATTGGATGTTAAATAGTGTCTCTCCTTTGTTTTGCAGGTTTCCATTCCTCATGGTGACATCACCCCATGCTTTACTTCCTCACTGGCTATAAGATTGAATGGGCAGTCCAATAACAGCACCAGATATTTAGCATGCTATATCTGTCTATGATAGCTCTGTGATGCATCTACCAGTATCTTCAGTGCATCTTTGATTTGTTCTTACATTATAAATGAGTTCCTACTGGCTAACCAAATTGCTTCCGACCACTCTGTGAGCGCGCCAGCTGGTGAGTTGGCTTTAAAGTTGTGCTGCACGAAGGCGGCTCCACTAACATACACAAACTGTAAAAAGCAGAAGTGGGATAAAAACTGACTTTTGTAATTGCATTTTTCATTCTACCTTTTCTTTGAAATAAAACTTGGAAAAAATCTACAGTACCTACCTAAAATCTACAGAACCTACAATAAACTTCAGCTTTACAGCATTTAATACATCATTGAATGTGTGCACCTGGAACATAAATAAATTTCCTGGTCACTCAAACGTTCCACATAAAGTTGAGCTATGTTACAAAAATCCAACAATTTTTAGGAGCAGAAATATGCATAGCCATTGGGACTAGGTTAAGAGAGCCAGTACAGCCTTCAACTAAGGAGCGAATGTGGCATGCTGGAACAATAATTTCATATTTGTTAATTTTAGGATATCAGTGTCCAGTCATTTACTCTATTTGTGTTACAGTTAATTCATATTGTTGTTATTGTTTAATATGTTTAATATTAATATGGTTATCTGCATATTTTGAAAAATGGAAACATCTGTACAAAAAAATCACTGTCTCTTTAAGAGGATGAGAAAAGTACGTGGTGAAAAAAAAGAAAAAGAGACGCTTGTGTTGAACTATGGACAGTTTTCTATTATTAAAAAAAGTTGCCAAAATAAAGAAGAAAGTGGTTTTGGTAGTCCATTTTGAGGGTGCAACACGAACACATGTATGGCTGTGCTAAAATCAATCAAAGCAAAGTTAAATCGGGGGAAGTACCTGCATGTGGTCACATCAAGGATGTAAACAGTACTATGGCTCTTGGTTTCAATTAATGAATGAACAAAGAAATAAATGCAAACCTTTAATAAATTTTGCTAACAAATTTTAGAAAAAAATAGGTGAATACTGGCTATTGTTGTCTCATGCATCTATATTCAACAGCTATTAAACATTTTCAAAAAAAATCATATTTATTTATTTATTTCCTGCTCATCTCTTGATGTGATTAGTTGGATATTTCTGGCTTGCCCTGATAGTTTATGTTGTTCATGTCCTTCACTTCCACCAAAAGCTATCATTTTTATTGTGACATTTTCATTAACTCATGATAATAAAAGAGACACTGCACAGGCTTCAAGAGAACACATTATGAAAGGAAGAATCCGGTCTTATGTGCTTCAAAGCATATATTTGAAGACAACAGTACTAATTCAAAAGCTCACAGTTACATTTAAAAAAAAGAAAAAGAAAAACTTTGATTTGTTTGTAGCCACCGTGATCTGAAAATTCAGCAAGGTTTTTATATTCGCAGAGTGACGTCAGACCCATATCAGGTTAGAATGCATCCATCCCATTTCTTATCTATATCCAACTTCAGCTTGTATTTTCTATAACTCAAAAAATGGGAAGTACAAATCTAATAATCTATAATACCATGGAAAATTGTGTCAAAGGGAGACCTGGTAGTAACATTTTTTAACCAATTTTTACCAACCTTGCCAAAAACAATAGAAAGATTATATATTTCCTTTTTCTCATGACTATGTATAAAAAAAAGTACAATATTTATCTTCTGTGATTTCAGATTACATGGCAATTATTTGATTGTAACTTTTTGGAATATAGGAACAAATTTAGTGAAATGAGGCCTCATCATGCCAAGATTTGGAGAGTGGTATGAAAAAAAATAAAAAAAACTCTGCAAAGGAATATCTTATACTTGAAGAAGAGGTGAGGCCATCTGTCAAATTTGAAATGTTCCTGTTTTCAATGAGAAAAACAATATGTTTTAATATAAAACTGAATAAAAATGACATACCTGATTTTAAGTTAAACCATTGGTTGAAATTTTTATTTGATAATGCAATCCTTAAGAGGAACCCACACTGGTATGGCTTTGCTCCTTCAAGAGTTGTTGGAACCCTCAGCTGCAGCCATGAGAAGTGGGTGGTGACGAAAAGACTGAGCTAATGAATACACATCAATGCTGAGAGGAATTTTCTCTGCAGGCTGTTTGCATTCATCCAAGCTTGAAGATGATCAGAGCGCCGTTAACCGTTGTAATTGAAGAGAGTCGAATCAGGTGTTTCAGATGTTACATGTTGGAAATCTACACTTAATGTATTCCTGGCAAATGCAAATTGAACATGTGTTATTGCACCTGGCTTTCTGTTTCCCACATGGAGCTAAAGTTTGTTGTCTCAGAAAAGAGGAAAAAAAAAAATCAACAACAACAACAAAAAAAACTTACATATATATATATAACGTATATGCATATA